>JALPQD010000520.1:260029-287007 GCA_023101885.1 Typhlomys cinereus | reverse complement strand
ATTATACAAGACTCCAGTTTAAGCAGCTTTTGTCTCTGGCCAGGGGTGACATATAGTGCCCAGCAGGATGGATGAAGGGCATTGCAGGAGCAGCAAAACTGCAAAGAAAATCAACAAACCACATCCAGAACTTCAGATGACTCTATATCAATCACTAGACTAGGCCCAGCCTAATCTCTCCCCATCTGGAGCGCAGGGACATTTGCGGAAAGGGGGCGGTAAGATTGTAAGAGCAAAAGGATGGGAGGAGCAACGATTTGCAAGATTCTCAACAATAGTTGGGGGCAAAGCATCATAATGGGACTTTGCATGCCCTGCGCAATGTCCAGTGCACTGTTGCCCTCATAAAGTCTAGCATCTGTTAAGGGCACCGAGATCCCTGGAGGCAAGGGATTGACGCCATAGTAGTGACCTATGCTTAAGGGGAACAGAGAAAGGGCTTATGGATGCCACTGGGTCCTTAATGTCATCGGAAGGAGGACCCAGTGGAGAGTCAGCGTACACAATAAAGGACTCTCTGGGAATTGGGGGGAAGGCACTGGGGAATGGGGAGGGAGAGGAGGGGAAGGAGGGGGTTGGGGGGAGATGGGGGAGGGAGGGAACTGGTAAAAAAATTTTTAAATGTAAAATTAAATTTTTAATAAAAAAAGATCCTTGGAGGCAAGGGATTGATGGCCACAGAATGTTCCTATGCTTAAGGGGAACACGAGAAAGGGTTCAGGGAAATGCCACTGGGTCCTTTTATGTCATCGGAAAGGAGGACCAAAGGAAGTTAGGCATACACAATAAGGACTCTCTGGGAATTGGGGGGGAGGCACTGGGAGATAGGGAGGAGGGAGGGGGAGCAGGGGGTTCGGGGGGAGGAGGAGGGGGGAGGGAACTGGTCTACCTATTAAGTTTGTATGAGCAGCAATAATAATAAAAATGTTAAAAAATGCATCAAAGATGTAGTGTAAGCATTTGTAAAACTTTCAACTTTTTTAGAAAACAAACCATATAACTCTTTGTGAATTTGGAATTTTAAAAAATGATTTGTGGGCTGGAGAGATGGCTCAGAGGTTAAGATTCTCCCTTGCAAGAAGAAGGTCCTGAGTTTGGAACACAGATCCCATATAAAAATACCAGGTGGAAAAAGCAGCAGCAACCTGCACTTTTGATCCTAGTGGGCAGAGCCTGGGAAATCCTAGAGCAAAGTCAAAAGGAGGTAGAAACAATCTAGGATGATTCCTGAAGTCACCCTTGGTCCTCCACAGGGATACACAGTGCCCTGTGATACACACACACACACACACACACACACACACTCTCTCTCTCTCTCTCTCTCAAATAAGGTATAATGGTTACTCTTTACTATTGCTATGAGAGAGCCCCTAAAGTCAAACAACTTATATGAGAAAGAAAGACTTATTCAAGTTACAGTTCCAGAGGGAAGAGATAGCATGGTAGAGATAGCATGGCAGAAGCTGGCAGGCAGGCTAAGTCACAGCAGACATCCACAGGGCTTGAGCATTCTTGGAACGTCTCCCTGTCCTATATTCTGTGGTTCCTTTTATATGGTGCATTACTGGCAGGTTCCTATGAGATCTATGGAGTTTGTGATGGGATCTAGGGCGGGTATAATCCTTTCAGGTGGTCTCAGTAGATCTTTCCGGGTGTGATCTCAGCTGATTTTAGTTAATACCAGGTGTATCAGGCTGAAACCCAGGATTAACTATCACATAATGGATGAATAAAATTTTGTTTAAAATAGTTTTTAAGGTCCCTTTTCACCCCACCCCGCTCCGCCCGTCGGGACGCGTAAGCGAGATCCAGCCGGGCCTCACCGCGCCGCTATAGGACCCCAGGTCAGCCCACAGGGACCCGCTCCGACTCCCACCATCCAGCCGGAGCCCGCGCGGGGCCGAGGGACGAGGAGGACCTCCCCCTGCCCCGGGCCCCGCCCCACTTCCCTCGGGTTAATGCTCCACGCCACGACGCCCATCGTCCCTTTTCACCCCACCCCCCCCCCGCTACCACCCGCTCCCACCCGCCCCCGCCTCACCCCGCGCCCTAGGTAATTCAACAAACCACAATCCAGAACTTCAGAGACTCTATATCAACCACCTAGAACTAGGCCAGCTTAATCTCTCCCCATCCTGAAGCTCAGGGAAATTTACGGAAGAGGGGGCGGGTAAGAGTGTAAGAGCAAAGGATGGGAGGAGCAATGATATGTAAGTTACTCCATAATGTTAGGGCTGAAGCAATCATAATATGACTTTACATGCCCTGTGCATTGTCCACACACTATTGACCCACAAAGTCTAGCATCTGCTAAAGCACACAGATCTTTGGAGGCAAGGGGAGTCGCAGCCACAGCAGTGTTCCATACCTAAGGGGAACACGGGAAAGGTTCAGGGAAAGACCACTGGGTCTTGTACGTCATCGGAGAGGAGGGCACAGAGGAAAATCAAGGCATGCACAAGAAAGGACTCGCTGGAATTGGGGACGGGAGGCACTGGGGGATGGGGAGGGAGAGGAGTGGGGAGGGGGAGTAGGGTTATGGGGGAGGAGGAGGAAGGGAGGGAACTGGTGTACCTAATAAGTTTGTATGAGCTGAAAATATAATAAAAATGTATTAATATATAAAAAAGAAATTCATCCATCTCTTGTGTGTGTCAAACTTCACTGAGTATAAGTTTTTGAAATATGATGTTTATAATCTCTGGATTCTTGGGTATCAGTATGATAACTCCATGTTCATTTCTAATTTTGTAATTGGGTTTTCTCTCTCTTCTTTTGGTTAATTTAGCTGGGGTGTATCTATCTTATTGATTTTTTCAAAGAACCACTTTTGACTGTTTGATTTTTTCTATCGTTTTCTTCAGTCTCGATTTCAGATATTTCTCCCTTATTTTGCTAATCTCCTCTCTTCTACTACTTTTGGATCAGATTGCTCAAGTTTCTCTCAAAGCTTAAGCTGCATCGTTATTATTTCTGATGTTTTCCATTTTCTTGACGTAGGCATTAAGAGCATGAACTTACCTCTTAGGACAGCTTCATTGTATCCCAGATATTTTGGTAAGTTGTATTTTCGTTATCATTCACTTCAGGAAATCTGAATTTCCTTTTTAATTTCTTCCTGTATCCAGTTCTCATTCAGCATCTATTGTTAATTTCCAGGAGTTACTGTATTTCTCTTGTTGTGTGTTGTAGATATCCAGCTTTAGGCCGTGGTGGTGCTGATAGGGCACAGGTTAGAATTTCAACTTTTTTTGTATATGTGTAGATTCGTTTTGTGGCCCAAATGTGATCTATTTTGGAGAAAGTTGGTGTGCTGCTGAGAAAAATGTGTATTCTTTTGTGCGTGGGTGAAAAGTTCGATAGAGATCTGTAAGGTCCATTTCTTTCAGGGTTTGATTAAGTTCCAAAGGGTCTCTGTTAAGCTTTTGACCTGTTGATATCATCCATTTGAGGTGTGTGTTAAGTCCCCGAGAATTATCGTTTGGGGGTTGATTTCTTGCTTTAGACGCTGTAGGGTTTTCTTAAGAATGTGGAGGGGCGCCGTATTGGGTGCTAAATGTTCAGTATTGTGAAGTCTCCTGGTGAATTGTACCTGTGACTAAAATGTAGTATCCATCTGTGTCTCTTATGATTTTCTTTGGTTGAAGTCCACTTTGTCTGAAAGCATATTGCTACCCACCCCTGCCTGTTTCCTGGTTCCATTAGCTTGCAAGATTTTGGACCATCCTTTCATTCTTAGTGATGTGTCTATCTTTTGTGGTGAGATGAGTTTCCTGAAGGCAGCATTGTTGGATTGTGGTTTTTAATCCAAGTTTGTAATCTGTGTCTCTTAATCGGCGAGTTAATACCATTGACATTTATGTTATAATGGAGAAATTATTTTTAATTCTGGACATTTTTTATGTTTGTAGATTTTGTAAGCATGTTTTTTGATATTTATGTTTTTGGTGGTATTATACTTCCCTTCTGTCCTCCTGGATATGCTTGTTCTTTTCTTCAAGCTTGATGTATCATTTCTAGGATTTTTGAGTGAGCCTGGTTTGGTAGACATGTATCCCTTCAAGTTGTCTTATGCTGGAAAACTTTTTCTTCTCCCTCAATCATGACAGATAGTTTTGCCGGGTATGTCAGTCTGGTTGGCATTTTTGCTCATTTAATACTTGAGTATGTCTCCCAAGCTTGCTTCTTGCTTGTACTGTTCCATGGTAGTCATTTGTTATTCTAATAGGTTTACCTTTAAAAGTGAGTTGCTTTTTTTCTCTTGAAGCTCTCAGCACCTTTTCTCTGTCTTGAATGTGGATTGTTTTGACTATATTTGCCGGTGGCGATTTCTATTTTGGTCATATCTGTTTGGAGTGCAAAATGCCTCTTGTATTTGGATAGGCCTCTCATTCTTTAGTTGTGGGAAGTTTTCATTATGATGAATTGAAATTTCCTCCGGTGTGGTATTTTGGAATTCTTGTTCTAGTATTCCATGAATGCGCATGTTAGGCCTTCTTCAGGGTGTCCCATATCTCTTGAATGTTCCTCTCCAGTATCTTTTTGTCTTAAACAATCTCTTCCATTGAGCTGGTTAATCATTCTCCACTTGTCTTCAAGATCTGAAATTCTATTTTCTGCCTCATTTGTTCTGCTGATAAGACTCTGTTGAGTTTTGGGTTGAAGATAACTTGTCTTTTAGCTCAATTTTAAACTCTCTGCCTGAGACTGTTTTAATTGCTTCCTTACCTATTTTTGTTTCTTGAACTGTTTTTCTCAACTCCTCCAAGTGCCCTGTTGTATTCCTGTTCAAAGTGGTTTGATACGGTTGTTTAACTCTTCTCGTATTTCCTCTTTCATAGTATCATCATGGTAAGAATCATACTCTGAAAGCGTTAGTTGGGTCTGTGCTTATATGGCTTATTTTCTGTGGATTTGTTTTGGGTCGGAATCCCTCATTATGGGATTGATTCTTTCGGCAGGAGATCGGTCTTCTTGGGTTTTGTTTCTAGTGGATCTGCACTTTGACTTGTACATTGTTATTTTGTTTCTTTCCGTTTCTGTGTGTTTTTCACTGAATCGACCTAGTTGGTATTGTTACGCTTGCCAGTTATTACTAGTGCTTGCCTTGGATTGGGTATGTTTGTGTACTGTTATTGTTATATCCTAGATGGGGTTACTAGGCTGTTAGTACGTCAGTTAAGTCAGGTTATGTTACCAGGGGGTGAATATTAGTTTGTGTAGTGTCTTTTTATGATTTAGTATCTTGGTGAAATGTGGGGGTGTGGTGTACTCCCTGGAGTTTGTTAGTTTGGGGTGGCTGTATGAGAAAGTTGATCTACAGCATGATACTTTAAAGGAATCAGTAAGGTAAAAGAAAAAGTTTACTTATCTTTGGCTGGATGAGAAGAAACTTGCCCACATGATATAATGATTGTAGTGGAGTCCAGATGTATGGCCTGTCAAAATTGTTACTTTTTTAACTGCCCAGACTATATGCCCTCCTCTTTCGGTGAGATCACTCCCCCTCAGTAGTAAATGATCAGAACAAAAGTCTGTGAACTTAATCAGATGTCTCATTACTTATTTGGGTCCTTGGTGGAGGCCTATTTTCCCTGCTCTCAAGGCTTTTTTACTTCTTTCATTCTGGGCGTACAGGAAGGCCTCTGATTTTTGCACATTTATTTTGTATCCTGCCACCCTGCTGAACTTCTCAATTAGTTCCAGGAGCTTCCTGGTGGAGTTTTTGGGATCACTTAGGTATAGATCATGTCATTCGCAAATAGGGATAGCTTGACTTCTTCCTTGCCGATTTGAATCCCTTATGTCCCCTTTCATGTCTTATGGCTTCAGCTCAAGACTTTCAAGTACAATATTGAATAGAATGGTGAGATGGACAGCCTTGTCTAGTTCTGATCGAAGTGGGAATGCTTCCAATTGTTCCCCATTGAGCATAATCCTTGCTGTGGGCTTGTTTGTATATTAGCTTTTATTATATTGATAAGGTTCCTTCCATTCCACTGTCTCTACGTTTTGATCATAAAGGCTGTTGGATCTTGTCAAAAGCTTTTCTGCATCTATCGAGAGTATCATGTGGTTTTGGACTTCGGACTGGTTTTACATGATGAATTACATTTATTGATTTTCGTATGTTTGACTAACCTTGTTGTCAGGATGAATCCTACTTGGTCCTGGAATGATCTTTTTGATATGTTTTGATCTGATTTGCTAATCTTTGTTGAGAATCTTTGCGTCTGTGTTCATCAGAAAGATCGGCCTATAGTTTCTTTTTAAGTGAATCTTTATTAGGTTTTGGGACTAAGACAATATTAGCTCATAGAAGATTTGGTAGTGTTCCTTCCTTTGCTATTTGATGGAACAGTTTAAGGAGTATTGGTGTTATTAACTCCTTAAATTTCTGGTAGAATTCTGTGCTGATCCATCTGTCCAGGACCTTTTTTGGTGGGAAGATTGAGATTACTTCTTCTTCAATTTCCTTATATCTTATAGGGCTATTTAATTAATTCACCTTCCTGATTGCAATTTAGATAGGTTGTGTTTACTTAGAAATTCATCCATCTCTTTTGTGTTGTCAAACTTCCCAGAGTATATTTTTGGAAATATGATGTTATAATTCTCTGGATTTCTTGGGTATCAGTAGTGATAACTCCATTTTCATTTCTAATTTTGTTAATTTGGGTTTTCCCGTCTGGAGATCTTTTTTTTTTTTTTTTTTTTTTTTTTTTTTTTTTATTAAAAATTTAATTATACATTTTAAAAATTTTGTTACCAGTTCCCTCCACCCTCCCCCCTCTTCCCCCTCCCCTTCCCCCGTGCTCCCCCCCAATTCCCAGAGAGTCTTTATATTGTGTTTGCCTAAACTCCCACTGTGTCCTCCTCTCCGTGACATATAGGACCCAGTGGCATTCAATAAGCCCTTTCTCTTGTTCCCCTTAAGCATAAGATCACTACTATGGCTGTCAATCCCTTGCCTCCAGGGGTCGCGGGTGCCCTTATCAGATGCTAGACTTTATAGGGCAACAGTGCCTGGACATTGCGCAGAGGGGCATGCAGTTCCATTATATTGCTTTGGCCCAACTATTGTTGAGAATCTTGCAAATCGTTGCTCCTCCATCCTTTTGCTCTTACAATCTTACCGCCCCCTCTTCCGCAAATGTCCCTGAGCTCCAGGATGGGAGAGATTAGGCTGTCCTAGTTCTATGTGATTGATATAGAGTCTCTGAAGTTCTGGATTGTGGTTTGTTTGATTTCTTTTGCAGTTGGGCTGCTCCTGCATTCCCTTCACTCCATTCTGCTGGGCACTGTATGTCACCCGCCTGGCCAGAGACAAAAAGCTGTTAAAACTGAGACTTGTTTTATATAGCACATTCAGGGTAGATGTATAAGAGTAGAAACCTCACTGAGAGAGGGGTCCATCACCCATTTTGCAAAATGATTTTTACTTTTATCTGCTAGACTATATGCCCTCCCTTCTGGTGAATCAGGAAAGAACCTCTGTGAAACTTAACCAGGTTTCTCATTACTTACTTGCAGACCTTCATGGAGCCTATTTTCTCTGCTGTAACATGCCTCCTCTCTCTTTGTTTTCTGGTGTGGCCCTCCTAACCCATCTCGCTTGTTCATATCCTTGTCAATTACTGTGTTCATAGTTTACTTTTGAGTGTCCCAATGTGGCTGGGTGAGTTTGGTAACTAGGAGCCACCTATTAGGGGAGTACATACGGCCTTAATTTCTATTGCGGGTTTGGGATACTTCCCTTATATAATTCTTTCCTAATGACTCCATTTCCCAGCAAATTCCAGTAATTCATCATTTTTGATGGCTGAGTAGTACTCCATTGTATAGATGTACCACAGTTTCCTTATCCACTCGTCAACGTTGGACATTTAGTTGATTCCATGACTTTGCTATTGTAAACAGTGCTGCTATGAACATGGGTCGAGCTTGTGCTATCGAGCGAACCTTGCGGTGCTGGGGGGTTATTCCCAAAGTGGGATAGCAGGGTCATATGGCTTTTTCAATCTTTAATTTCTTTAAGAATCTCCAGACGGCTCGCCAGAGTGCTGTATGAGCCTGCATTTCCCACCAACATGTTAGGAGAGTTCCCCTCTCTCCACATCCTCTCCAGCATTTTGTCGTGTTTTTTGTATTATGGATTTTTGCCATCCTGACCGGGGGTGAGATGATTCTCAGGGAAGTTTTGATTTGCATTTCCCTGATGGCGAAGGAAGTGGAGCATTTTTTAAGATAATTTGTTGACTTTTAATTTCATCCCTGGTAAAGTTTCTTTGAAGTTCCAGGGCCCATTTTTTAATTGGGCCAGTGTTTCCTTGGAGTTTAATTTTCTAAGTTCTTTGTGCACTCTGGACAGTAGAGCTCTGTCAGATTTGTGGTTAGTGAAGATTTTTCTCCATTCTTCTTGTGGGTTGCCTTTGAGCTCGTGTTACAATTCTTATCTGAACAGAAGCTCTTTAATTTCACACAGATCCCAACTGTTGAGAGTTGGTAGCAGTGACTGTGCCATTGGATGTCTGTTTAGGAACTGTTGGCCTAGCCCAAACCAGCTCAGGGAGTTCCCTATCCTTTCAACTATGGTTTTTAAAAGTCTCTGGCGCCTGATATCAAGGTCCTTGATCCATTGGATTAAGTCTGGTACATGGTGACAAGTACGGGTCCACGCTTTATCTTCTGCCTGTGGAGATCCAGTTTTGCCAGCACCATTTGTTGAAGATACTGTTCTTTTTCCATTGGATTCTTTGGGCCCCTTTGTCAAAGACCAAATGCGCGTAACTTTGTGGGCTTTATCTGGGTCTTCAATCCTTATCCTTGCTCTGTGGTGTCTTTTGGAGCCAGTGACCCAGTCTTTCTTTATAACTATGGATTTGTAGTATAGACTTAGGTTTGGTATGGTAATACCTCCAGCTGTGTTTTTGTTACTCAGGATTGTTTTTGCTATCCTGGGTCTTTTGTGCCTCCAAATGAACTTTGAGATTGTTTGGTCAACTTCTTTGAAGAATTGCTTGTTGGGATTTTGATTGGTATAGCATTGAATCTATCTGTTATATTGCCTTTGGTAGGATGGTCATTTTTACATGTTGAGATTCTGCCAACCAGGAACAAGGGAGGTCTTTCCACCTTCTGGTGTCTTTTGCTGGCTTCTCATTTCTTTCTTTCTTTAGGGTTTTAAAGTTTTCATTGTAAAGGTTCTTTTACCTCCTTAGTTTAGGTTTTATACCAAGGTATTTCATTTTTTTTGGGGTTTTATAGAAATGGCATGGTTTCCTCTCAAGCTTTTTCACATTCTTTCATTCTTGCATATAGGAAGGCCCTCTGATTTTTGCACATTTATTTTGTATCCCTGCCACCACTGCCACTGCGAACTTCTTCAATTAGTTCCAGGAGCTTCCTGGTGGAGTTTTTGGGATCACTCAGGTATAAGATCATGTCATCTGCAATAGGATACTTGATTCTTCCTTGCCAATTTGAATCCCTTCTGATGTCCCTTTCTTTCTTTCTTATGGCTTCGGCTAAGACTTCAAGTAACAATTGGAATAGAAGTGGTGAGAGTGGACACCTTGTCTTGTTCCGATCGAAGTGGGAATGCTTCCAATTGTTCCCCATTGAGCATAATCTTGCTGTGGGCTTGTTGTATACGCTTTTATATATTGATAAAGGTTCCTTCCATTCCTACTGTCTCTAGCGTTTTGATCATAAAAGGCTGTTGGATCTTTGTCAAAAGCTTTTTCTTCGATCTTCGAGAGTAATCTGTGGTCTTGGACTTTGGACTGGTTTACATGATGAATTACATTTAATTTGATTTGCGTATGTTGAACCAACCTTGTGTGCCGGGATGAAGCCTACTTGGTCCCCATGAATGATCTTTTTAATATGTTTTGAATCGATTTGCTAATACTTGTGAGATCTTTGCGTCTTTGTTCATCAGGGAGATCAGCCTATAGTTTTCTTTTTTAAGAGTGAATCTTTTTAGGTTTTGGATTAAAACACGATTTAGCTTCATAGAAGGAATTTTGGTAGTGTTTCCTTCCTTTGCTATTTGATGGACAGTTTAAGGGAGTATGGTGTTATTAACTCCTTAAATGTCTTGTAGAACTCTGTGCGAACCCATCTGGTCCACGACATTTTTTTGGTGGGAGATTCGAGATTACTACTTCCTCTTTCCTTATATGTTATAGGACTATTTAAATAATTCACAACTTCCTGATTCAATTATGTAGTTTGTGTTTACTTAGAAATTCATCCATCTCTTTTGTGTTGTCAAACTTCACAGAGTATAGTTTTTTGAAATATGATGTTTAATTCTCTGGGACTTCTTGGGTATCCGTAGTGATAACCTCCATGTTCATTTCTAAATTTTGTTGTAATTTTTTGGGTTTTCTCTCTCTTGCTTTTTGGTTTGTTTGTAGGGGTGTATCAATCTTGTTGATTTTTTTCAAAGAACCCCTTTTTGATTGGTTGATTTTTCTTCGTTTCCTTAGTCCGATTTCAGATATTTCTATTTCTACCTTTTTCTAATCTCTTCTATCTTCTTTTACTTCTACTTTTCTACTCTTCTCTCTACTGCTTTTAGGATCAGATTGCTCTAGTTTCTCTACAGCTTTAAAGCTGCAGCATTGTTAAGTTCGTTTTTGTTATTTTCTGATGTTTCCCATTTTTTTGACGTGGGCATTAAGAGCTATGAACTTACCTCTTAGAACAGCTTTCATTGTGTCCCCAAGATTTTGGTAAGTTTGTATTTTCATTATCATTCACTTTCCAGAAATCTTGATTTCCTTTTTAATTTTTTACTATTTCCTTTTGAATCCAGTTCTCATTCAGCAGCATATTGTTAAGTTTCCAGGAGTTGAGTGCATTTTCTCTTGTTGATTGTGTTGTGGATGTCACTTTTTAGCGCCGTGTGGTCTGATAGGGCACAGTTAGAATTTCACACTTTCTTGTATATGTGTAGATTCATTTTTGTGGCCCAATATGTGATCTATTTGAGAAAGTTTCCATGATGACTGCTGAAGAAAAATGTTATAGTCTTTGGTGCGTGGTAATAGCACATTCAAGGGTAGATGTAATAAGAGTAGGAAACCTCAGTGAGGGAGGGGTCCATCACCCATTTGCAAATGATTACTTTTTATCTGCTAGACTATATGCCCTCCCCTTCTGGTGAGATCAGGAAAAGAACGTCTGTGAACTTAACCAGGTTTCTCATTACTTACTTGCAGACCTTGATGGAGGCCTATTTTCTCTGCTGTAACATGGTCTCCTCTCTCCTTGTTTCTGGTGTGGCCCTCCTAACCCATCTCTCTTGTTCATAATCCTTGCAATTACTGTGTTACATAGGTTTACTTTTGAGTGTCTCAATGTGGGCTGGGTGAGTTGGTACTAGGAGCCACCTATTAGGGAGTACATACGGCCCTCCAAGGATCTTGGTGCCTTTAGCCGATGTTAGACTTTGTGAGGTCAATAGTGTGACGGACATGGCATAGGGCATGCAAAGTCCTATTATGATTGCTTCAGCCCTATCTAGTGTGGAGACTCTTCAAATCATTGCTCCCCCCATCCTTTTGCTCTTACAATCTTTGATGCATTTTGTAATTAAATTCTGAATATGCTATGACAAAGGAATTCATATTCCTTCCTTTGCATGGTGGTTGTCTCATCACCGTTTGTTAAAGAGCCTGTTCTAGAAAAAGACAACAAATTATGAAATTTTCAGGTAGGTGGACAGAACTGGAAAAAATTATACTGAGTAAGGTAACCCAGAAGCAGAAAGAAAAAGACACATATTCTTTCTTATATGCAAATCTTAGCTTTCAATCTTCAAGTTTGTGTGCTTAAGTTGCAATACCTGTAAGCCAGGAAGCTAAAAAGGGATCACCAAGGGAGGAGGGCTAAAGGAGGAGGGTAATGAGTAAAGGAGGGTATAGATAAGAAAAATGAAAAGCTAAGGATGTATAATACAGCCCTACAGTACCTATTTTATTATATCTTATTTAAGACTACAGTTTAAAAAGTTGTAATGGAGGTGGCCTACACAGGAGTACTTACAGGGGAGAGGAGAAAAAGGATAGCAGTAATGGCCTTGAAATACTCTTCCCAGAAACCACAGATGATTAAACAAAAATCCCAGTACCAGGTGTGGGATAGCTCCATATTAGCTGTTGACTATTGAAAGGTCTTAGGACCTTTTATAAAAAATTAATTTACCAAAGGCAAAAGGTGTATTGGTTGATTTCTGGATTCCGGATTTATATTCCATTAGGTTTTTGTCCTTCCTATGACAGTAACAGTCTCTCTCTCTCAACATTTTCTCTTTTGGTTTTATTTTGTTTTTACTTTTTAAAAATTCTTTGAGAGTTTAGAACATGTATACAATGAATATTCCAACAACTCCCCCCCACACACACACTGCATGTATGTCCTATTGAGTTTACTAAGGGTTGCCTACATTAGCATGTGCCCAGGTATTTGCTGAAGCATAGGTGATATGTTAGTGACCACACCAAGGAACCAAGTGGGTCCCCTCCTTCCCTTCAGCATTAACCATTAATATCCCTTCAGGGAAGGGCGGAGCCTCATGAGTTGTTCCTCTCATTTCTGATGAAATATTTACAGGTTTAATCCTATGTAGGTCTTGTGAGATAAACACAGCTGCAGTGAGTTCTTGGCCTTCCATAAGTCACAGTTTGGTGGCACATCTCCCCACCCTCTCGCTTTCACATCTCCCCCCCCCCCCTTTATCAGTTTTCTGAATTTGGGAGTAGGCAAAAGCTCTCCACAGACACTGATTCTCTGCAGTTTGACCAGTTGTGATTCTTTGTAATAACTGCCATCAATTGCAAAAAGGAAGATTGCAAGGAAGATTGCAAGGCTGGAGAAATGGCTCAGGGATTAAGACTCTGCCTCACAAACAGAAGATCCTGAGCTCCGATCCCACAAAAACCTCCAAGTGGAACCAGTGGCAGCCTGTACTTCTGGCCCTGGTGGGCATTGCCTGGGAAACCCAGAGCAAAGAAAGGAGATCAAAGCAATCCAGGGATTCTGGAAGTCACCCTTGGTCCTCCACAGGAACACACAGTGCTCTCTGAGACACACACACACAAAATAGAATATTGAAAAAAGAAGATTTTAGGTTGAATGATAAGAGCTGCAGAAATCTATGGTTATAAATAAAGTTTACAAGTCACTTTGTTGTTGTACTCACCTAGCAAATCAATAGCAGTGGTCTTTCCCCAGGGCCTGTGACCTTGCCACACAAGTTCTTAACCATGCTTACAGTGCTAAGCACAAGTTGCCTTCTGTGAAGTAAGCTGTAATTCTAACCAGAAAGCAGATGGTGCTTTCCATAACATGTCACTATTGACCAATGGGTGCATCTCACCAGGGTTGTTGTTATTGTATTTATAGGATTAATAGCTGGGTAACACTGTTGATGGCTTTTCTCCTCCAGCAACATATGTATTAACTTCTGCTGTTCTCAAAGCTGACCAGCAAGGAAGCTTCCAGATCAGTGCTAGATTTTTTTTTTTTTATGTCCTGAGACCATGGTATGTGGTATCTTCACCAATAGGGTCTGGTCTTGCCATTAGGATTCTTGCCATTTGGACAACCAAAGAGCTTTATAGTAAGTTTTCTTTTCCTGTCATTTTTATTTTATTTTAGTGTGTGTGTGTGTGTGTGTGTGTGTGTGTGTGTGTGTGAGAGAGAGAGAGAGAGAGAGAGAGAGAGAGAGAGAGAGAGAGAGAGAGAGAGAGAGAAAGAGTGAGAGAGAGAGAGAGAGAGAGGGGTCACTGTGTGTCCCTGTGGAGGACTAAGGGTGACTTTGGGAATTCCTGGATTGCTTCTACCTCCTTTTTGTTTTTGATATGGGATTTTCCAGCCTCTGCCCACCAGAACCAAAAATGCATGCTGCCATTATTTCTACCTGGCGTTTTTATGTGGGACCTGGGATCCAAACTCAGGACCTTCTGCTTGTGAGGCAATCTTAACCCTGAACCATCTCTTCAACCTGTAAGTTTTCTTTCTAATTTGGAAATTGTGAATCTTCTGGTTTTGTTCTTACTTTTCAGTATTGTTTTCCCTATACTGCTTTTCTTCTTTGAGGCAGGGGGTCTCTCCCTGAACCCACAATGTGCATTTTCTTGGTTAGGCTGAAAACCAGCAATTCCAAATGATCTTCTTGTCTCCACACTCTCTGGGAGCTGGGCTTACAGGTCTTAGTGGGGATGCCTGGCTTGTTATGTGCAGTGCTGGGACACAAACTATGATCTACATGGTTATAGAACAAGGACTTGTGCTGAGACATCTGTCTAACCTCCTGCATTTCTTCTATTGAGCACTGTCTATTTAGTTCAATGAACTAAACTCCATTGAAAGATCGGAGGATTTGGTTTTTGGCATTACATTTTTGCAATTCTTTAGACATCCTTGAGATTAATTCCTTGTCTAATGGACAGGTGGAAAAGATGTTTTTCCTACCCTGTAGGCTGTGTCTTCATTCTGGCTTTTTTCTTTGTTGTGAAGAAGCTTATTTTCATGAAATCCCATTTGTTGATTCTTAGAATTATTTCCTGCACTATTGGAGTCCTGTTTAGAAAGTTCTTGCCTATACCTATGTCTTGAAGTGGTTTTCCTGTTTTCCTCCAGCATTTTTGAAGATTCGGGTCTTAAATTTTTTAAAGCCTATTTTGAATTGATTTTATGCGGGGTGAGGGGTATGGATGTAGTTTCATTCTTTCACATGTGAATATTCAGTTTTAGCAGCAGCATTAAAAAGGCTACTTTTTTCTTCAATGTGTTCTTGACAGTTTCGTCAAACAATTAGGTGGCTATAATAATGTGGGCTTATTTTAGTGTCTTTTTTCCCATTGGTCTACAGGTCTGTTTTACATGCAAGTAACATGCTGTTTTGTTACTATGGTTTTTTAATATAATTGATTGATTGTTGCCATATCTCTGGCATAGATTGGTTCTTTCTGCTAAGGATTGCTTTAGATATTCACAGACATTTTTGCTTCCATATGTATTTTAGGAGTTTTGAAAACTGGGGAGATGGCTCAGTGGATTATGCTATTGCCCAAATGTGAGACTGGAGTTTGGATCCCAGAACCCAAATAAATACTGGGTGGGCATGGTGGCTGCCTGTAATCCCTGCACTCAAGATGCAAGACAGAGAATCCCCAAGGCAAATTGACTAGCTAGTCTAGCTGATTGGTGAGTTCTGGGTTTAATTAAGAGACCCTATCTTAATAATAAAAGTGAAGAGTGACGAAAGAAGACACCTGATATCGACTTCAGGCCTCCACATGCATGCGCACATACATGCGCACGTGTCTGCACACATGCATATGCCTACACAATCATGCACACCCCCCACTCTGCATGCAAAAAATGAAATTTTTCTAGTTCCGTGAAGAACATCTTTAGAATTTCAATTGTGATTGCACTGAATCTCTAGACTGCTTTCAATAATATAATCATTTTTCACATTATTTATTCTGCTTCTCCAGGAACATGGAAGGCTTTTACATCTTCTAGAGTCTTTTTCGATTTCTTTCCTCAATGTCATCAAATTTTCTCTATAGAGTTCTGTCTCCTCCTTGGTTAGGTTTATTCCTAGGTATTTTTTGTTGTTGTTTTTCTTTTTCTTCTTCTTCTTTTTATTATTTTTTTCCACTCATACAAACTTAATAGGTACCCCAGTCCCCTCTCTTCCTCCACCCCTCCTCAGACCCCCTTGCTCCTTCCCTGTTGTTGTTCTTTTTTTTTTTTATAGTGAAAAAGATGTGTATTTAGAATTAGCAGCTGGACTCAAGTTTAGATGATCCCAATTTTGTTGGCAACATCTAAAGCATCATAATCAGGAGCCAGTCGCACGTAGGCTTTCTTCTCTCCATCAGGCCTGATTAGTGTATTGACTTTGGCCACATCAATGTCATAGAGCTTCTTTACAGCCTGTTTGATCTGGTGTTTGTTAGCCTTGACATCCATAATGAACACAAGTGTGTTGTTGTCTTCTATCTTCTTCATGGCTGACTCGGTGGTCAAGGGGAACTTGATGATAGCATAGTGGTCAAGCTTGTTTCTACTGGGGGCACTCTTGCGAGGGTATTTGGGCTGCCTCCTAAGCCGCAGGGTTTTAGGCCGCCAGAAGGTGGGTGATGTGCGAATCTTCTTCTTTTTGTGGGTGTGGACGCCTTTCAGCACTGCTTTCTTGGCTTTCAAAGCCTTAGCTTTGGCTTCAGCTTTGGGAGGGGCAGGAGCTTCCTTCTTCGCTTTCGGCGCCATCTTGACGAAAAGGCCTGTTGTTGTTCTTAAAGCTATTGTGAATGGGGTTTTTCTTCTGATTTCTTTCTTCACAAAGTCGTTATTGTATCCTGTTACTTTGCTGAAAGTGTTATTAGTTCTACAAATTTTCTGGTGGAAACTATAGCATAAGATGATATCATTTACAGAATGGGATAATTTGACTTCTTCTTTTCCTATTTGTATCCCTTATTTTTTCTTATCTAGTTTTATTGTTCCAGTTAGTTCTTTGAGTACTTAATTGAATGTGTGGAGAGAGCAGGTACCCTTGCTTTGTTGCAGAATTTAGAAGAAATGCTCTCATTTTCTCTATTTAGTGCAATATTAACATGCATTTGCTACATATGGTCTTTATTAGGTTATGTTCCTTCCATCCCTTGTTTCTTCAAGGATTTTTATCATGAAGGGATGCTGAAAGCCTTTCTGCATCACTTGAAATGATCATGTAGTTTCTGTCCTTAACTCCACTTAGTGCTGAATTACATGTACTGATTTGCATAATGTGAATGAATGTATGTTACATCACTGGAATGAAACCAGCATGATTATAATGTATGATCTTGATGTGTTCTTGAATTTGCAAGAATTTTATTAGGAACTTTTGCCTTTGTGTTCACCAGGGAAGTTGATCTATAGTTCTCTTTCTTTGCTGTGTCCATATCTGATTTTGTATCAGGGTAATGCTGACTTTATACAATGAGTTTGGTAGTGTTTGTTCCTTTTTTATTTTATGGAAAAGCTTTTTTTTGGGGGGGGGGAGAAGATTAAGAACTCTTGTTTTTCAATTGAACTGTCCAGAAAGGGAATGCTATTTTTCAAGTGAACTAATTAGCTCTTCAAGGTGTGGCCTGACAATGCTAGCAGCCATATTGTCTGTCTAATTTGTGGAACTTGAAGATAAAACCAGTGTGATAGAAAGTAGAATAGCACCAAGATCCTTGGAGGCAAGGGATTGACAGCCACAGTAGTGTTCCTATGCTTAAGGGGAACACGAGAAAGGGTTCAGGGAAATGCCACTGGGTCCTTGTACGTCATCGGAGAGGAGGACCAAGAGGAGAGTTAGGCATACACAATAAAGGACTCTCTGGGAATTAGGGGGGAGGCACTGGGAGATAGGGAGGGAGGGAGGGAGAGCAAGGGGTTCGGGGGGAAGGAGGAGGGGGGAGGGAACTGGTCTACCTATTAAGTTTGTATGAGCGGAAATAATAATAAAAAATGTTAACAAATTAAAAAAAAAAGAAAGTAGAATAGCAACCTGGAGAAAATCTACTCTCTAATGACATATTTGAGTTCCTAGACCTGGCTATGCCTGAAGCCAAATTATGTCCTGACTTCTCACCTCTTTTTTTTCTTCAGTCAATTTGTTTTTTTTTTTTTTTTTTGTTTGCTCTTCATTGGTTTTGTCAGAAGCTAGCAAAAGAATTCAAAATGTTGTATAAAAGTATGCTGGATTGGAAAAACATGAAAATTTCCAAAAGATAATGAATAGTAAAGAACAGAGAAAAAAGTTCCTATGATGGTAAAGCTCAATGCTTTTGATCCCACAGGCACAGAGATGAGTGGGTGTGAAGGCAAAATTGATCCCATCCATGACTGGAGTTGATTCAGTGAATGTTTTTATTTTGCACCAAACTCTGAAGAGTATTCTCATACAACCTCCATTTGACAGTATACTCTTTAGCTCTCTAGATCCGCTTTCTGCCCTTCTCCAATGCTGTGTTCTTCCTTGGGTGTCTGAACTGCATGAACCATAGCCAGAGGATTGTATTTTGTTCCCTAGGTCTTATGAAAGCAATGCCTTTGTAAATAAATCTTATACAATTATTATGTGTGCTGTTTGAGACCATGACTAATGGAACATTCAACCAGAAGCCACAAAGAAGTACATTGTGGAGAGCAAGCTGTCAGATTGAGAACCTACTGGGGCCTTGTAAAACATTTCAGATCCCCCTATCAACCTTTGTCTTTCCAACTTGCAACTAAGGAACTTTGTCAAGTAGTTTATCAACTCTTTTTTCCTTCTTCTTTGCATTCCTGGAGTCTGTCCATTCTCATTGCCCACCCACTCCCACCTCTAAAACTCCATTCTCTACCTGGAGAAAGGCACAGTGTAGATGTCATTTCTGTATGATTGGGTTAAATTAGTTTAATATGTGTAGACATTTAAAAAATGAAGCAAAAGAAATTGCTCTAATGAAGAGCCCAGATAGGAGGAAATATATTTGGATCAAGGGAGACCCCAAATCCAACTATACTAGTCTAGTAGATCTTGGATCACAAAAGCCTCCAAGGAAAGAAATTTTTCTTGCTGTAGCCTAGCCAAGCTGAATAAAGAAAATTTTGTCTTTAATTGCAACTGTCATGAGAGCTTTGTCCTGGGAGACAGATTGTGGTTAGATGTGCCCAGAAGTCACTTAGCCAGGTTTTCATCAAGCATATGCAGATTTTCTCTTTAGATCTTGGTTCCATCTTCCCATCATAAAGCTTCTCTAAGTGTCCATCTCCCATACAGTTTATAGCAGGATGCAAGCTTAGTAAAGGATGATGCTAAGTATGGTGTGCAGACCTATAATCCTAGCATGCAGATGGCTGAAACAGGTGGATTTTTAGCATAGAATCAATTTAAGGTACATACATTGACCTTGTTAATACCAAAGGGAGAAAAAGCAAAATAAAGAGGAAGGCTATTCTGATAAAGCAGTTTTCCGAGAAACAGGAGTATGAATATTGCAAAAGAAAAATGTCAACACATGAAACAATCTTCAGTTTCATGCTTCTCTTTCCCCAATGGGTGAAGCTCCAATAGTTAAAAAAAAAAAGATGGGGAGAAGAAATTCAACTCTTAACTGATAGGATGCCATTTGTCAGGTTTTTCCACCCACATGGCTGCCTAATATTTCTGTGGAAAAACCAATATGATCAAGAAAGAAGAAATCATATATCGCTTTTCAAATTCAGTTTATTGTCACCAACCCTCCCCTCACAACAATATAAATATTTTCTACATGAAGACCCCGAGCGAATGGATGCCTAAGGAAGATTACTTTGGAATAATGATTTCAGAGGAGTGGAAAGTGAAAACTCATATCCAAAGTCTAGCAAGAACAAAACCATGAAGCCATGTGTTAGTAGTATTTCTCATTGACAATTAAATAAAACCAAGTGCATCAAAACAGATGGTATATAAGTCAAATCCTGGTACAGTACAGTATAGAGGTCTGTTTAAATTAATCAACTAGTTTATTGAACAGTTAGATGCTCCCATTAATGAACAGATTCATTAATCCAGTTCTATATAATAACCAGTTCTGTATAATAATGCTGTTTTTCATGTCCTAGATGACAGCCCAAACTTAGTACTTTCCAATACTTCTTTGCAATTGTGGACATTGATATGTTCCACCGAATGAGAAATACATATGACAAAATATTCATAACATCTAGTAGTCAACATGTTTAACAGGACAACGTATTATGTATAAAATATAGCACCAATAGTTAGAATCCTGTGAAATGTCAGCTATTTGACTCAAATTCGACTTGTTTTGGACTGTTTGGGATATCATTTATTGATTTTTAAAAAGATGGTACTTCCTGGTAAGCAGCAGCTCAGAATAGAAAGAGCACTGGACCTGGAGTCAGATGCAATGCAGGTTGTTTTCTCTATATCCTCTCTAAGATCCTTCCCAGATCAAATATTCCATAATCTTTTGCTATTGAATCTTGAGAGTTTCATTGAGGATGTTTTAAAATGGTCTCAAGTTGTTTCTTTCATTTGATTCCTTTTTTATTTAAAGATTAGATAAACTGAACTTGTTAAAGAAATGGGGAGTAGTCAGTTAATCTTCAGTATCTTCTATCACTTGTTAAACATTGTCAGCCCCTCTCTATTCTATGGCTAAGATCTAGAACATGTCTGCAAAGAGATTCCAAAGAGAAATAGCAGTCCATTCTACCATAGGACTGAGAGAAAAAACACTATGTTGGGAATTCTATTGGTTTGTTTGCAAAACCAGTTCGAATTCCCAAGATTAAATAGTTTAGGATTTCATAAAGGAGTTCACATAACCAAATGTGGCTTTCATTCTCAGATTTCCTTCTCTCCGACTCTACACGTCTTTACATTTCCACATTAGCATCTGACCAGTAGAAACCACAAGCAAAAAACATCTGAAAGGGATCTCAACAACTTCCTTTCCAACCTTGCTTCTCTTTTTATAGCCTGTCTTGATTAACAATGTTACTTGGTTTTAGCTAAGTTCAAAACCTTGGAGTTGTTTTTTATTCTTTAATCTCCCCATTTCCCTCCTGATCTTGTCTCTTTTGAATTTATCCCTTGTGTTATGATTACCAAAGTGCTCTTCATAAAATGCAAATGCGATCTGAGCTTCCCTGATTAAAATACTTTAAAGACTTCTTTTCACCTACTCAGAATCCCTGAATCCACATGTAGTTCATTCTCCCTGCCATTCCTCTGAGGTCTTATATAAAAACTGTTGAGTCACAGAAATACCATGATCTCTTCCCGCCTGCAGCATTGCATGTGTAATTTCTTCTCTTATTCTCTCAGTTGGAGAGAGTATGTATCTCTTGTCATACTCTTTTATATATTCTTCACTTATTTGCCTTCCTCCATCAGACCGTCAGTGCTTTATTGTCAGAGAAAGTAAACATTGTAGAGAAGACTCAGACGCTACATGCTTTTAAATGCAATTTAAGCTTACTTTGGACCCTGAGACACTATGCTACCATTCTCTAATGCTTGCCTTCTCTCTTTGTCCCAGCCCTCCCCCTGGTGGAGGTGTTAAGAAGCAATTGGAATGGTCACATGGTCAAAGATAAAACAAAGCAACTTGGCTGAGCCACAACCTGAATAAACATCTGCCTCATATGATTTTTTAAAGTAAATGCAAAACTGGCCAATGAGCATTGGCTTCTGGGAGGCCTGGCAGGAGCTTTCTGTCTTGCCATGCTTTAGGTGGCAAACCCTAATTTAATCCCCAAGTCTGTAGTGGAGTCTTGGTGCACCCATCCCCACCGGTCTCAAAGAAAACCATACTACTACCAAGCAAATAGCCCAAGGAAATCTTACATGTTTTCTCCTCTGTCTGAAACAGAGAAATACCTGTTTGAAAGAATGTTTGCCTTTGGATGACTATACTGCAGAGTAAACAATCACCACAACATATGCTAAGTGTTCTCCCCCCTGTTGCTGGAATCCATCTCCCAAACAAAGTCACAAAGATCTTAAAGTCTCTGTTCCAGATCAATAACCCATCATTACTGCTTGCTGTCCCAGCTGAAGGTAATATCATTTTTTATTATTACTATTTATTCAATTGTGCGTGTATGCATGTGTGCACGTGCGTGTGCACGTGCATGTGTGTGTGCGTGTGTGTGTGTAGAACCACGGACGAATTCGGGAACCAGCAGAGACCGCCTCCACCTCCTTGTTTACTCTACCCCGGGATTCACAGGCTCCGCCCTACCAGGACCAGAAACGCAGGCCGCCCCCGCTTCCATCTGGCGTCTATACGTGGGGTCTAGGATCCGAACTCAGGACCCTCCGCCTGCAAGGCAGAGGCTTAACCCCTGAGCCACTTCTCCAGCCCCAAGTAATATCATGTTTGAATAAGTACTGGGTTGTCTGTAGTATGCAACCCAATTTTCAAATCCTCATGAATAGAAAGATCTGCAGGGAAAGTGACCTTAGTTATAGTCTGGGTTCTTCTCTATGATGAGTTTCAAGGAGAGACCTTGACCAGCAGTTTTAAAAGGAGAGTTGGATTATCATTCTGGTTGACAATAGCTTTACCTCTAAATCAATGAAAGTTTTGGAAAACATGATGATTTTATAAGCATCATAGATATGCTCCTGACTATGGCTATGGTGAATTTTTATCAGATACTATGTTTACCCTATAATGAGACTTCTAGCAGCAAGAACGGATCTGAATTTGAAAAAAAGAAAGGAAATTAATATAATCTACTTAACATCAGGAGAGACTACCTTGAAAAAAAATCAAGCAAGTCCCACACTATCATTTCATACACATCAAAGGCGAAGAAAGAAGATCTGTTCTCTAAAGCATCCATTTGGCTTTTTAAGGACAAAAATTGAGATGCTACTAGGGAAAGCACAAATAAAACAGAATCAAAACTGATGGGAGAGGCCCCTGGAGTTCTTAGGTTTTTATGTTCAGGGTAAAGATTACCCTTCCCACAAAACGATCATTGATGACATCATTTATGATGCCTTTCCCCTTCAGTTGGCACTGTACAGGCACCTCTTGGTTCTTCACCACATCTGTAAAATGCATTGCCACCAGGGGAGAGGTATAGTTAACCTGTAGGTGAAAGAACAATGAATTCTAAATGGGTGGAGTGGCAAGAGAGGATGATTAAATATTCATGGCAAAATGGGATAACCTTGGCAAAAGGAACAGGACAGATTTCATGATACCAAGTTACAAATGACCACAGCAATGGGCATGCTTTCCCAGCTTTGGGAATGTTTTCAGAATGTCCTCTGGAAAAAATCAATTCTGACTCAGATTTGATTTCTCTGTACATCAGACCAAGATCAAGTGCTGCAGGTGAAACCTGCACTGGCCCAAGGTGTCAAATAGGAGAAACAGGAAGGAGTGATTATTCAGGCATTGATTAAGCACGATATTAGTAATATGTCTCTTACTAGCTTTCTCGTTAATTAGCAATGTGACTTTGAGGTATGTCTTTTCCCCATCCTGTAACCCAGTTTACCCACCTGAAAACAGAAAGGGTTAGTCAGTTCAGACTATATATGAGATTCTTTCAGATTTGTAAAGGTATGTAGTTGTGTTAGGAATTTGTAAATGGAGTGAACCATTGTTTGTTGCTACCTGCTGCTTCCCAAATTTAATAATTTCAAGCAGCCCTTCCTTGTCTCTAATCCCTTTATGACAGCAAAGAAAGAAGGATACAGCTTACGTGAGTCAGTTTGCCATAGTAAGGGTAGTAGCGGAGGTCAAAAGAAGCCGATTCTGGGTAGTAATTGATGGATCGAATGTCGTTTTCATCACCTTTCTGCAAGCAAAAGCAGGTATATGTGGGATGCTATGTCATTACAGTGAGTTGGCATCTAAACTAATGGGACTCGTACCCAGGTAAAAAGCACCATGTTACCCACAACAAGTGGTCCCAGGAAGATCACAAAAATTCAGATGAGGCAAACTTCAACCCTGTCCTGGCCCCAGAGGATCACTTCCAGGGAATGATTAGGAAGCCAAATGCATTTGGAATGTCTCCGTTCTGGTTCCTAGGGGTCCTAGGCAGAAAGGCTCCAAAAAGCTTTTAGTATCTGGTACTGTTCAAGAACGACTATCCACGACTATAGACTATAGCCCATGTCAAAAGAATGCTAGAACCAGCACCAGTCTCAGATTTCAGAGCTAAGGCAGGTAACATTAGAAGACATTTATTAAATTCTGTTCTCTAACTTGCTCACTGAAGAAGTTCAGTTCTATTGGAAGTCAGATCTGATTCATAAGGATCTGACTGCAGGCAAATGCTCTGTAATATCTCACTTAAACTCATTAGTTCTGTCTAGTGTTTTTACATAGGACCTGGGATCCGAACTCAGGACCTTCTGCTTGTGAGACAGAATCTTAACCCCTGAGCCATCTCTCCAGACCCAAGAGTACACTCTTTACTGCTTAAGTACAGTATGTGGATTTCTGAGAATAAGCAAGAGGATCTAAATAATGGGAATGACTAAACACACAGAAAATGTAAAAGAACTTCAGTGTGCAGCCCAGCTTACTCCTTCATGTATTTATTCCTGAGATACTTATGCACAGGGTGAACTGCAGCCAGATGATCCTATAGAAGGAAAGAAATTTCTGGTTTCAAGAGGAATATATCTGGTAGACAGGTTCTGCCATACTTAGGCAAGGCTTGATAGGAAATGAGCATTTTTAAATGATAGAGCATAAAAATTGTTTCCTACTACACTCCAAATAATTTTTTTGTTCCAAACATCTAAGGACAGTATTCTTGCTTCTTTTCTTTTTCCTTTCTTCTTCTTTCATTCTTTCTCTTTCCATCTATCCTTCCTTCTTTCCTTCTTTCAATTTTTCTTTTCCTTCCTTCCTTCCTAGCACATTTATTTGCTGTGTTTTTCTATTTTCTAGTTTAATACCAGAAAGCCTGGAGATCTGTGCTCTATTTCTAGTACTCACAATGGAATCACACAGAGCCTTGAACATTTGCAAGACAACTGTCAAGGACTAGGGAATACAACTGAGGTCTCTGGAACACAAGCCAGCTACTGCTTGTTTAAGAAGCAAAGCCAAGATCTAGAGCTTTTTCCTACAAAGGAGCTAATTGGTACAGACGAGATAGGAGTTAATGGTCCCTTGAAGGACAGTTAATTAGCATATTAATGGACTTCTGTTTATAGATCCCTTGTAGTCACTTGTTATTGCAACACCCAGTGCCACTGGTCATTGCTGCAAAATGTGAAATTCAGTTTCAAAATCAGGGACTAATTGTAATGAAAGCTGTTTGTGTAGTTCAAAGAAACAAGTAATTAGAGCTAAAAGCAAAAGAGTAAACAGAAGCCCAGTTAATAACTCAGCACACCATTGTTGTTCTCTGCTCTGGCACCTTGCTGAAGCTCAGGCTTTGGTTTTCACAGGTATAAATCATGACACATGTGTGCACGTGTTCACACACAAATATGTTCTGGAAATAGGAAGGCTTGAAAATATTAAAGGGAGGTATAATTATGAAAAAAACCAGCTTTGTTTACCCACCATGTATGTGTGAGTGTTTGGATGTGATGAACCCTGGACTTGAAAGGCAAGCGCTAAAAAACGCTAACCCAAAAGAACAGCTTACCTGAACTCTGCAGGAAACTTTCACAGGATCTCCAAACTCAGGGCGAAAGCCTACAATCTGGCAAAAAAAAAAAAAAAAAAAAAAAAATTTAGACAGACATCACGGTAAATTGAGGTTTTCTGCCTACTTTATCCTTTGAGAAACACAGAAAATGTAAAAGAACTTCAGTGTGCAGCCCAGCTTACTCCTTCATGTATTTATTCCTGAGATACTTATGCACAGGGTGAACTGCAGTCAGATGATCCTATAGAAGGAAAGAACTTTCTGGTTTCAAGAGGAATATATCTGGTAGACAGGTTCTGCCATACTTAGGCAAGGCTTGATAGGAAATGAGCATTTTTAAATGATAGAGCATAAAAATTGTTTCCTACTACACTCCAAATAATTTTTTTGTTCCAAACATCTAAGGACAGTATTCTTGCTTCTTTTCTTTTTCCTTTCTTCTTCTTTCATTCTTTCTCTTTCCATCTATCCTTCCTTCTTTCCTTCTTTCAATTTTTCTTTTCCTTCCTTCCTTCCTTCCTTCCTGTCCTCCTTCCTGCTCCTTCCTTCCTTCCTTCCTTCCTTCCGTCCTTCCTTCCTTTCCTTCCTTCCTCCTTTCCTTTTTCTCTTTTCTTTCTCTCTTCTCCCTCCCTCCCCCTCCCCCTCCCTCCTTCCTCCCCTCTTCTCTCTCCCTCTGTCTCTCCTTCCCTCCCCTCCCTCGCCCTCCTTCCTCTCTCTCCCTCCCTCTGTCTCTCCCTCCTCTCCCTCCCTCTGTCTCTCCTTCCCTCCCCCTCCCTCGCCTCCTCCCTCCTCTCCTCCCCCTCCTCCCCCCCCTCCCTCCCCTCTCTCCCCTTCCTCCCTCTCTCTTTTTCTCTCCACTTTTCTTTCTTTTCTTTCTCTCTTTCTCTTCTCTCTCTCTCTGTTTTTTTCTATGTTGCTCTTTTTTTTCCCTTCCTTCTTCCCCGCGTTCTGTGCCCTCCTTCCTAGTTTCCCTTCCTCCCCCCTCCCTTCACCCCTCCCTCCCTCCTTTCCCCTCCCCCTCCCTCCCGCCACTCCCTCTCCTCCCTCCTCCCCCTCCCCCTCCCCCCCCCTCCCCCCTCCCCCTCCCTCCCTCCCTCCCCTCCCCTCCCTCCCTCCCCCTCCCTCCCTCCCCCTCCCCTCCCCCCCCTGCCTCCCTCCCCTCCCTCCCCCTCCCCCTCCCCCTCCCTCCCGCCTCCCCTCCCTCCCTCCTCCTCCCCTCCCTCCTCCTCCCTCCCCCTGCCCCCCCCTCCCTCCCCTCCCCATCCCCCTCTCCCCTCCCTCCCCTCCCCCTCCCCTCTCCCCCTCCCCCTCCCCCCCCTCCCCCCGCCCTCCCTCCCCCTCCCCCGCCTTTCCTCTCCCCCCTTCTTTTTCCCCTCCCTCCCTCCCTCCCCCCTCCTCTCTTTCTCTCTCACTTTCTTTCTTTTCTTCCTTTCTTTTCTCTCTCTCTTCTTTTTTTCTATGGTGCTCTTTTTTCTCCTTCCTTTTCCCCGTTCTGGCCGCCCTCCTTCCTATTTTTCTTTCTTCCTTCCTTCCTCCTTCTTTCTTCCTTCCTTCTTCCTTCTTTCTTCCTTCCTTCCTTCCTTCCTTCCTTCCTTCCTTCCTTCCTTCCTTCCTTCCTCCGTCCTTCCGTCCTTCCTGCCTCTTTCCCTTCCTCTCTCCCTCCTCCCCCCCTCCCTCCCTCCGTCCCCCTCCTCCACTCTTTCTAGACAGGGTCTTATATAGCCAAGGCTGACCTGGAACTCACAGACCTCCCTTCCTCAGCCCGCTGGAGTGCTAGGAGT
>JALPQD010000520.1:0-255000 GCA_023101885.1 Typhlomys cinereus | reverse complement strand
CTGTGCTGTGGCCGGCTGAGTGCGGAGGGAGAAATGTCACATTTGGAGACACGGGGCATCTGTCCCCCATCCCCGAAGGAGATGGGCTGCACTGTTCTCCCCCCCCCCCCGTCTGTGGAACTGAGCCACAGTCAGGCTCGACCGAGCCAACACTGAGGCGTGTGTCGTCTGTTACCCTAATAAACACTGTTAGTGGGCAATTAGGGTCTCTCCCCGATTTGACCAGAGGACAATGTCAGACATGCTGAGTTACTTTTATCTCTCATCTCTGCTCCCCCGAAAGATGGGCCCGTTTGTTTGCCCGCCGGATATTACTTCCATCTTTTCCTCTGTCTTGCTGGGAGATAAACCAAGCAATCTTCAGGAGAGCTGAGCAGACAAGGTCCTGTTGTCGTCGGAATCCTTGCTCCCCGCTGCGGAGCACACACAGGAAAGGCGTTAGCAGGCCTCACTTTGACAGAGTATCATTTTGCTGTTGAAATCTGTGCATAATTTAAAAGCTGGTGCTCCTGCCTCTGCGTCAGAGCCATTGTGTGTCCACTGTGGTGCCCTGGGCAGCGTGGGTCACAGGCCGCTGACGGCAGAGGACCCAGGGATCCACCTGGGAGAGCCTGCTGTGTGGACGCAGAGGGATCAAGGGATCCACCTGGGAGAGCCTGCTGTGTGGACGCAGAGGGATCGAGGGATCCACCTGGGAGAGCCTGCTGTGTGGACAAGGGGGATCCAGAAACTCCACCTGGGAGAGCTTGCTGTGTGGATGCAGAGGGCTCAGGGAGAGCTTGCTGTGTGAAAGGGTCTTGCGACACAGAGCCTGGGGAAATGGCAACTCAGATGCCCGAGCCTTTGTGTGACGTGGCTTAAGGAGGTGAGGAGGGCCACCGATGGCCACTGTCAGAGGACCCCTCTGCCTGCACTTTGATTCGTGCGCTGCTCGATGCTCTCGGAAGCTCTTTAGGAGGTGGGGTGTATAACGGAGGCCTCGCCCGAGTGATTAGTTGCCGCGCAGCCGTGGTCCAGGTGCCCCGGGGAGCAGCTGCCTCCAGCCCCTCCCTCCCCTCTGAGCTGGGGGACAGAGCTGAAGGTCAGTGCTTGGACAACATGACCACCTGTTTGCTGGCCACCAGGTGCTGGGGGTCACCGTGAGCGCCCATCCTTGAGCCCAGCTTGTCAGATTCTGCAGGGGGAGGTCACGGAAATTGACTCCTGCTCTGAAAAATGTTCTTACTTTACTGCGACTACAGATTACACGCGAGGGAGAAGTAAGGGACGACGTGTGACACCCGACGAGAGGGGCAGCACAGAGCAGCCCGTGGATTCTACCCAGTGACGAGGAACAGCGTGGGATAGTAGGCGGGGTTGGAGTAGGAGGACCCCAATTCAAGGGGGTTGGACCCAAATTTTCTGGGCATAACTTGTTCAGAAATGATCTTGGTTCTAGAGGGATGGTCCAGTTGGTAAAGCACAATCTGGGTTTGCTCCTCAGAACCCGCGTTGTAGAAGGAGAGAGCTGACTTCTTAGAATGTCCTGACTGCTATGACATTCTCTCCCTCTCTCTCTCTCCCTCCCTCTCTCTCTCTCCCTCCCTCTCTCTCTCTCCCTCCCTCTCTCTCTCCCTCCCTCTCTCTCTCTCCCTCCCTCTCTCTCTCCCTCCCTCTCTCTCTCTCTTTAATTAATAAATAAAATAAAAACCTTCAGCAGACATTTCTCAGAAATGATGACTGAGTTTGTTCTCTAGTCTCCACGCACACACACATGTACTACGCACACATGCCCCCCCGCACAATGCACCCGCACATAAATATGCACACACAGAGAATGATCCTTTCAAAACCCTCCACTTCTTATTGACTTTAACACATGGAACCAGGGGCTGAGGTGGACAGAGCAGGACAAGAAGGTCACTCTGTGGAAAGAGGCCTGGGAGGACTGGGAATGGCTGGAAGGTTGCGTCCAGTGGAAGGTGAGTCCAGTGGGGTAAAGAAGGGCCTTGGGGGCACAGGACCATCTCCAGAGGAGGTTCTCAGTGGAGATGTCTGAGATTTGGTGTGATCAGCAGAGCAAGTTGTGAGGGCTGCAGCCTGGACCAGGGCACAGTCCCCAGAAATATGGCCCAGGAGGTCCATAAAGGTGGGGAGGACAGGCCAGGACACACAGATGTCTGGAGTGCAGATAAGCTGTGAGCTGGGGCACGTGTGGGCCAAGGGCACACATGGGCCAAGTTCTAGGTGTCCTGTGGGCCCGCGCGGGCCGAGTTCTAGGTGTCCTGTGGGCACACGCAGGCTGAGTTCTAGGTGTCCTGTGGGCACGTGTGGGCCCGGTTCTAGGTGTCCTGTGGGCACGTGTGGGCTGAGTTCTAGGTGTCCTGTGGGCACATGCAGGCCCAGTTCTAGGTGTCCTGTGGGCACGCGTGGGCCCAGTTCTAGGTGTCCTGTGGGCACGTGTGGGCTCGGTTCTAGGTGTCCTGTGGGCACGCGCGGGCCCGGTTCTAGGTGTCCTGTGGGCACGCGCGGGCCCGGTTCTAGGTGTCCTGTGGGCACGTGCGGGCCCGGTTCTAGGTGTCCTGTGGGCACACATGGGCCCAGTTCTAGGTGTCCTGTGGGCACTGTGGGCTCGGTTCTAGGTGTCCTGTGGGCACGCGCGGGCCCGGTTCTAGGTGTCCTGTGGGCACGTGTGGGCCGAGTTCTAGGTGGGCCGTGGCTACACACAGGCTGAGTTCTGGATGTACAGCAGCCGCAGGCATTAAGGCTGACCAGTCTTGGGGAAGGAAAGAGCATGCTTAAAAAAAAAAAAAAACCTGAAAACACAAAACCATACTATGGTTTTGCCTGAAGTCTGGACAAGGCCCATTCTTGAGGTAACCTGCAGGAGACCTGTGCGTGTGTGTGTTGCTTGGTGGAACTGGGTGAGTGGTTGGATGTGACACCAGACTGCCTGTGTTAGCCTTGTGTCAGGTCTTCCTGGAACACAGAGAAGCGCGAGGCTGCTCGAGGCTTTGCTGCCTGCTGTCTGCGAGCACAGAACATGGATATGTGCTTTAAGCATGTAGAGGCAGAGGCAGGCACCACATCTGGAAACACATGCACCCACACATGCCTATGCACACGCACACATATACACACACACGCACCCCCACACACCTATGCACACACACACCTATGCACACACACACCTATGCACCCTCACACATCTATGTGCCCACACACACCTGTGCACACACACACCTATGCACCCTCACACACCTATGCACACACACACCTATGCACCCACACACCTATGCACCCACACACCTATGCACCCACACATCTATGCACCCACACACCTATGCACACGCAGACATGTGCACCCACACACCTATGCACACACATGCACACACCTATGCACACACACACCTATGCACACACACGTACACACCTATGCACACACACGCACACACCTATGCACACACACCTATGCACACACATGCACACACCTATGCACACACACACCTATGCACACACACGTACACACCTATGCACACACATGCTGCTCTGGGTACAGCGAGGTGCACTGTGTCACACTCAGCCCAGACACATGCTTTGGACGTCGAGGAACCCAGGCTTCCCCAGACAGCCCCCCAGCCCCACTGTACCCCCCACTTCTCCATCTCACTATCCATCTCAGCTCCCCAGGGCTCCATGCTCATCACAGGTAAGCGCCCCCCGAGACGTCACTTCAGAGTAGCCCCGGCTCAGCAGCAGGATCTCGGGGCTCACCCAGACCACAGGATCAATCTGTCACCCTGTCCGCAGCCCCGCACAGGGGTGGGCTGTGCTCTCGGCGCCTGCCCTGCCCTCAGGTGCCTCGTGGTGCTTCTCATTGGCGCCTCATCTCACTGGCAGGCTGCGGCCCGAGGCCTTGAGAAGCTCACAGAGAAGCTCAGGCGAGCGACCTGCCTGCCCCGTGTGTCTGCAGCTGGTTGCTTCAGCGCGTGGCCAGGCGAGCCAGGCTCTTGGCTGCCCGTGCCACCCTGATGAGGATGAGTCTGAAGCCCAAGGGCAGCAGAAGCGCTGGGCACTGGGCGAGCGCTTGCCTTCTATGGTGGCCTTGTGGTCAGTGCTATACTGTCCCCAGGTACAGAATTGGGTACGGGCCACAGCCACACGCTAGCAGGTTCTGAACTCTGACTAGTCTCTGCTGCGTGTCGGCCGTAGGTCATTGCAGTACCCTGTGCTCTGGGCACTGGGGTCCTCCATTTGTTTCGAGGTGTGGTTGCCAGCACGATGCCTCCCACCCTCCAGGGGCTCAGGACGAGGAGTCGGGCGGGGCCTGGGGATGCCAGTCCGACATTGTCATTATTTCTTGAAGGAAATGAGGAGGTTCAAACTTTTCTCTGTCCATTGCAGATAAGCACAAGCCCGAACACACGGGGAACAAGGAGTCTCTTCTGCTTGCTAATCTGGCGACTGTCAGTCCTGCTTGCCTGAGGGTTATGCCCGCGTCAGAGCCAAGGAAATGGCCAAGACATGTCCACAGGAACTGCCAAGAGATGGGCAGGCTTTCTCATTTGTCAGCATACCTGCATGCCAACATGCCACTTCTGCCAAAGGACTAAAGCAGCTCTTTCCACGTTACCCACCAAAGCACTAAACCCGCTCTCTCCACGTTACCCACCAAAGCACTAAACCGGCTCTCTCCACGTTACCCACCAAAGCACTAAACCGGCTCTCTCCACGTTACCCACCAAAGCACTAAACCGGCTCTCTCCACGTTACCCACCAAAGCACTAAACCGGCTCTCTCTCCACGTTACCCACCTGCCCAGAGAATGATGAACGTGGTCTTCCCATGTCCATTAGATAACCTCCCACAGACTTGCTTGGCTTGACTTAACTACCCAGTCTCCACAGGTATGCCCAAAGTCTCAGCCTCAATCGTCAGGTTGACATCTGCAGCTAACATGCACATGCCTTACACACCCCTCATCTGTCCATCTGCCCGGCTGTTGAAGGGGCTGGAGAGAGGTGCAGGGACACACAGATTGCCCACTTGGGCCTGGAGGCGCTGTGTTGTGTGGTGGGCAACAGACAAGCTTTTCAGCCCCACCCAGGAGCAAGAGGCCTGGCTCATCCCACTGCCGGGACGTTTCTGCAAGAGGACGCTCTCATGCTCTCACGGGGAGGACGCAGCGGGCTTGGGTGGTGTCGGGCACAAAGCACCCCAACAGCCTCTCAGAGCCCAGCACTGTGCGGGGTTCTGGGGCTCTGCATGCTCCCCAAACAGCCAAGGTGCAGCCCTGCCCTGGGGCCCTGCAGCCTCGCTCGTTGCTAGCTCGAGAGCCGCTGGCATCACACGCAGCTCTGTGGCGCAGGGAGGAGGCGCCAATCTGGGGTGTGGACTGTGAGCTCTCATCTTCCCTGCAAGGGGGCGATGAGATTCCTGTTCCAAAACATTCTTGTTTGCTTTTATTTTAACTTCATTATGTGTGTGTGTGTGTGTGAGAGAGAGAGAGAGAGAGAGAGAGCACCGTGTCCCTGTGGAGGGCCAAGAGTGACTTCAGGAATCGTCCTGGATTGCTTCTATCTCTTTTTGCTTTGCTCTGGGATTTTCTACGCTCCACCCACCAGGGTCAGATGTGCAGACCGCTGCCATTTAGCATTTTTTACATGGGATCTGAGATCAGAACTCAGGACCTTCAAGGCAGAGTCTCAATCCCTGAGCCATCTCTCCAGCCCTTCCAGAACATTCTTGATGATAAATCCAAGTGGGGCTTGAGAGCCTGAAGTCCCTGAGAAGGTGGCTACGGAGCAGCCTGACCTGGAGGGAGGCAAATCACTAGCACAACTCAGATTTTCCCGCGGAAGCAGAGAGGAAGGCCTAGTCCGGACGAGCAACGACGGTCCAGCTCCAGGCTTACGGATGGCAGATGTGACCTCTCCGCGGAGGGCAGAGGTCTGGGGCCAGGGCTTGGGGATCACGGATGCCCGTGCTCCGCAGGGCTGCGCATACGGGAGGCCGTCTGGTGCGTGTTCATTTGTGGGGTCGCTGAGGGTTTAACCTGGCTTATGGGAAACACGATGCACAAGTGATACAAGGACAAGGTGCCTGGCCAGGGCGTGGCACCATTCACCGTGGGCTTCTCCTCGCTGTCTCATCCGGAGTCTGCTCTGTCTCACTGAGGGGGCTCAGAAGCGTGAGGCCACGGAGCCACAGTGCCACACCCCGATGCCATCTCAATTCCCAGCCCCAAAGCAGCGTTCCAGGGAGCACCCTGGGTAGAGTGACCCCCCTCAGTGGACTGGTTCAAGTTCCTGAGCTCCGGGGTCACCCGGGGAGGTCGGCTCTTGCCATGTGCCTCTAGGTTTACAGGGACCTAGGGAGGGACCCTCGCTGGGTCCTGTCTGCAAGAGCACAGAGCGCAGGAGACGCGGCTTCAGAAGGGCGGTGATCGATAGGGTTCTGGCCAGCACCAGGGTCGAGCGCCGAGTTAGTGCGTGTTTATTATGGAAAAGGCTCCGGCCAGAGCAAGGAGCTCTGGCAAATAGCAACAACCAGCTGTCCCTCCTGCCAATCACCATCCCAAGCAGTAAATGTCCACGGTCCTCTGAACAAAAAAGCCGCCGTCTTACTGCATCAGCTGCGCCTGCTCCTGAGCGACCACGGGGAGGGGGCTGCTGACCTGGAGACAGAAGGGTGGGGAGGGTCCGGGGACCCTCACCTGGGGTTTCGGCTGCTCCTCCACCCCCGGCCATTTGTAGGCAATGCAGCCCTGATTGCACGTGACCGTCAGGGTCTTGTGGTGGTCTCACCCGTTTGTGGACAGTTCTGTCCTAGTTGCGCACAGCGCGTGGGCGCGTGGGAGGATTGGGGTACATAAGCAGTAACTGAGGTGCGCCCCCCCACGCGGCTGGGGGAAGCGGTGGTCCGGGTGGGAGAAGGCGCAGTGTGCTGCCCTTGGGCTCCCCGTGCTCCGTGAGTCCCCCTCCCCTGCTGTCACCCCACTAGACTCACGGGTTCCTGGACTGATCCCCGGGGGAAAGCGTGCTCTGGTTTGTTGTGGGGCCTTGTGAGGAGTGTTGGCGTTTAAGTCTCCCCAGGGCAGGAGTTATCACGGCAGGTGGCTGTGGGGTGGGGTCTGGATGAAGTGGGATGCTTGCCACGCCCCAGAGATGGTTACGCATTGTTGGGTCTTTGGGAGGCAGAGTGCAGGGGTCTCGCCTTGGTTTCGCCACACTGCTGAGGTGGGGCTGGTCCAGACCCGGCTCCCCCTGGCACCAGCTGAACCCAGGACTTCAGGCCCCCGGGCAGGGCAAGAAAGAACAGCGTGTGTGGTGGTGCTGTGTGACTCCTTCGTCCCGCCCGTCTCTGTGGTGCCACGAGCGCCTTCCTGAGGCCACGACGCAGCGCCAGCGCCGTGCTTGGTCACAGCACCCCGGACGCAGCGCCAGCGCCGTGCTTGGTCACAGCACCTCGGACGTAGCCCCAGTGCTGTGCTTGGTCACAGCACCCCGGACGCAGCCCCAGCGCCGTGCTTGGTCACAGCACCCCGGACGCAGCCCCAGTGCCGTGCTTGGTCACGGCGCACAGACGCAGCCCCAGCATTGTGCTCTCCTCAGAGGGGGTCCAGCCTCCCGTGCTCCTGTCTGCGGCGGGGTGTGCTTGCACCAGCAGAGGTTTATTTCTCAGCCCCGGAGGCAGGTCCAGGGTCAGGGCTCTGGAAGACAGGGTCTGCTGAGGGTCTGTGACCCCATTTGCAGACCGTACCTCCTCCACGGCCGGAGAGGCAGCGCTGCTCTCCTTCCTGCTGCCCTCCTCCTCTCTGCTGCTCTTTCCTCTCTGCTGGGTCCCCCTTCTTTCCTCTGTGTCCCCCGCTCCCTTGAACCACAGGCCACGGGGACTGAGCTGGCTTTCACCCAGGTCCGCCTGGCTGCCAGGGCCCCACGGCGCTGCAAGGAGTTGTAGGTGGAATCAGCTCTGTTCAGGCCGTCTTCAAGGTAACCTGGTCCTGCAAGGACTGAGCAGTCCCTGCTGGCCTGAGCCGCAGGCGGCCCGAGGGGAGGGACTCTGCCTTGTCCTTTGTCCAGCTGGCTGTCCGGCCATGGCCAGGCTGATGAGGCACAGTTGAGATGGCAGCTTCTTGGTGACCTCGCTTCAGGAGTCACTTCTTGGTGACCTCGCTTCAGGAGTCAGGGTGCCGGGCATTAGCTGCGCGTTAATGATGTGATAATGGCTCCGGCTGGCTTCTTCCCGATGGGCTGCGGGAGGGGGACTCGGGTACCAGATCATCAGCAGGGCAGATGCAGGGGAAAGTCCTGTGCTGACTCTTCAGCCAGGAGACAGGCGTGTGTGTGCGTGTGTGCGCGCGTGCGTGCGTGTGTGCATGTGTGTGTGCGTGCGCGTGCGTGCATGTGTGTGTGTGTGTGTGTGCATGTGTGTGTGTGTGCGTGTGTGTGTGTGTGCATGTGTGTGTGCGTGCGTGTGCGCAGTAGCAGGAGCTCTGCGTGCACAGCATGCGTGCAACTCCATGTGCTGCTCTGCATACAAGCATGTTCACGTGTGCTGTGTGCCTGTGCACGCGTGTGCTGTGTGCCTGATACGTTGCATGTGTGACACACACATGCACCTTGGGAATTCCAGGAAGAGGAAGAAGGCCTCGTCTTTAAAGGAAACGAAAACTCTGCACACAGAGGCCATCAGGACTGCTTGGGATCCCAGTGTGTCCCCTAACAGGGCCAATTTGCCTCTTTCTCTTGTCCCTTCCACGGCGACAGCCAGACAAACGGAGATGCATGGGCTGCCGACCAGGCTCCCGCTTCCTGGGGGGCCTGGTCTGGAGAGGTCTGGGGGATTCTGTCTCCTTTCACGGTCGCCCCTTGAAGCTACTCACAGTGCTGTGCCCTCCAAGACCCTGAGCCGTCTCTGTGAGGGTGGCGGGGCCTCTGACATGTGGGTCTGCGCATGCCTGCATGTGTGTGCGTGGTCCTGTGTGCGCGTATGTGCACGCGCGCACCTGAGGGGCAGCGCTGTGGGGGCCATGGGGCTGCTGGACCTGGTCAGCTGAGTTTGGGTGTGGGAGAGGGTATGCGTGGCTCCCTGGGGAGCCTGCGGCAGCCGGGAACGCTGACCCTCTGCCTGACATCTTGTCCGTAGCACCCCCTTTCTGCCTGAAAATCCTTTTGTGCAAGGCCGTCACAGCGACACGTGCCCAGGTGCCGAGACTGTTGGACAAAGCACAGCTACACTGTTCTCATCGGTGCCCCTTGCTCATAACCATGGTGATGCTGGGCAGAGGCTGTGCTGCGTGCACCAGGAGGCCTGTGCCATCGTGGACAGCCCCGAGTGCCCTCTCTTTCCTGTGTCTTGGGAAAAGGAGCTGTTGGGTGAGCGGGGAAGGACCAGAGAGCTACTCCAGCTGCATGTGGGCGCCGCCACATGGAGGTCGTAAGTAAAGAGACACTGGCAGGAGGGAGACCTAAGAAGACTAGAAGTCTGCTGTTCAGAGCTGAGGGCCTGGGGACACAGCATGGGAGAACATTCTAGCAGAGAGGAGTGTAGCGGTTCACCTGCATTGCTCCTGATGAATTACCAGCCAACAGCTTAAGGGAGCAGGAAACAGGACTCACACCAATGTCAGGGCCGAGGGAACGCAACACCATCTCCACATAGAAGCTGAGAGAGGGACGATCCTTACTTGCCAGACCAGCATGTCTGGCCAAGTGTGCAGAAGGATGCCGATTCTTACATCTTCTCAAACAGTTCCTTCCATTTCATTCACCTGCCCTGGGACCAGTCCCCCTACCCTGGGCTGGGTTTTTCCCATCCACCAAACAATCTCCTTCAGGTTTGCTCTGGGCTTAACTCAACTACTAATTCTTATAAATGTGCCCAGAGCTCAAACCCTTAACTGTCAAGTTGATATGTGTGTCTAACTATGACACACAGCTTAAGGTCAGAGAGGACAAGGTCTGAATGATAGAGAGGAGAGGGAGGTGGGCAGACACCCCCCCCCCCAGCTTGTAGAGCAGGAGAGGAGAGTGATCCTGGGTGGTCACAGTCTTTAGAGGGCGGGGTGTCCTGAGGACTTGCCTGGAGTTACTGAGAAGCGGTGGGAGGAGCGTTGTCTAGAGGCATCACAGAAACACCGGCTGGGCTCGCAGTTCTTAGTCCGGCATGGGTGGCTGCATGTGGTCAGCACGTCCAGGTGGTGGGGAGAGCCCACATGTGTGCCTCCGACTCATTTCCAGCGCGTTCCTAGGCCTCGGTTAGAGAGGGCCCTGCCCAGGGCGGGCACTGCAGGCCCCTGGAGAGGCCGGCTGTTCCCTTTGCCCTGCGGTGGGGGCGGGGGCTGGGGGTGGTTCCTCTGGGGTTCTGGAAACGTGCAGAGCAGCTTCAAACAGGCTCGGCCTCCTGTTTGCCAACCGACTGTGCTCTCCAGAGGACGCTCTGTGGGGTGCCCAAGGACACCCCGGGTTCTAGTTCTGAATGCTCTCTGGTGCTGGTGGCTGATTCGAACCAGGAGCCTTGACAGGAGTCTCCAGTTGGCTGAGAACCAGGCAGCGGCCTTCTGTGCTGCGTGAAGGATCTTTCGTTGCTTCAGTCTACAGCTGTGGTTAACCTGACCTGTTTCTCATTGTGCGTGGAGTCATCTAGAACAAGGACGGGGCTGGGATGCGGGCGAGGGTGGGGCGCATCCCTGGAGTGTTTGCACGCCGAGGGCTCTTGATTCCTGGTACCTTGACAGGCAGGCGAGCGACTGAATCGTGAGGAAACGTGAGTGACAGTCTCAACCGTTGAGTGCCGGGAACTAGGACCGCTCAGGTAAAACTGACCGAGCGTGTCCCTGCTCAGGTCGGGAAGATGGCAGCTGCGTGGCCTGTATGGGAACACGGGTGTGTGGTTGTGTGTGTGTGTGTGTGTGTGTGTGTGTGCGCGTGTGCGTGCGTGTGCATGCGCGTGCGTGTGTGTGCGCGTGCGTGAGTGTGTGTGCGTGTGTGTGTGTGTGTGCGCGTGTGTGTGTGTTCAGGAGCCACGGGAGCTGCATGAAGGCCCTGCAGCCGCTCGGTGAAGCGGGGAGTGGCTGGACGGATGCTCTGAGCTCTACAGCAGGGGGTGGGGGGGACGGGCAGGTCCATGGTGGGCCAGCGACTCCCATGAGGTTTCTGGGGCGTGGCATGAGCAACGAGGCTGGAAGTCGGGCAGTACAGGCGCAGTGGGGTGTTGCTTTCCTTTCGGTCAGTGTGACTCAGAGGGTCCTGTGGTCATGGGGGGCCTCAGGAGGGGGTAACGGGCAGCAGAATCTGAGTGTCTAGAGAGACCATGCTGTGCGCAGGGCAACGGGCCGGAGGCAGCTTAGCTCCGCTCTTGGGAGCCCCCGTAGAGGGTGGGAGTCCACTCTTCAACACTGCGCCAGTACTGCACCAAGGTTTGGTGGCTCGGTCCCCAGGGAAGCATGCCTGCATTTCCTGGAATTTATACAGAAAGAGGTTTGCTTTGTATGAACGTAGCATTTGTGAGAGTTCTTAGTCAAAATGTAGTCCTTTTAAATACTTGCTCCCCTTTTGAATTTTTTTATTCCTTTAGTGTTTCATACATGAATACAGTGAACTTAGAATATTTTTGCATCCTAATCCTGAGTCCCGCCCCTCCTCTTGCATTACAACCTTTCTTTCCTTCATGTCTTCTGTTTCCGTGTCTTTTTGCACGTAGGACGGCTAAGTTTCCTGTGAGGCCTTTGATGGCCTGCGTCGAGCGCCTGCTGGAGCATGAGTCACGCACCGTGGGGGTGCCACGGAGGAAAGCGCCTCCTTCCGTGTCTGTCAGAGAGACGTGGTGTCTCTTGATCCATGAGCTGAGGGGTCAATCCCCTGCAGGGCCTGTGGAATCAGACCTGGCTTCAGCGAGTTTGTGGATGAGATGTGGTCATTTTTGTGGAGCCGGCGGGTATGCAGGCGGGTGCAAGTGAGGAGGTATGTGGGTCAGCGTTGGGTATTTTCCTCTCTTGCTCCAATGTGTTCTGTGACACAGGGTTTCTTAGTGACCCTGGGGCTCTCTGACCCAGCTGGATGGGCAGGCCGGCAGGCCCAGGGAGCCTCTGTCCCCCTTCTTGGTGTGGGGGTCACAGGCACATGCTACGCCCGGCTTTTTATGTGGGCTCTGGGGATTGAACTGGGTCTCATAAGCTATGCAGCCAGTGAACCCCCTAAGCTGTCTCCCACCTTGTGCCAAGCCCTAACAAAAGTAAATGGGGTCAGGAAGAGTGAGTGAGGGGGTCTCACACATATCTCTCTATTATAAAAACTGGTCAGGTGGTTGCTCTGAGTTACTTTCCACAGAGGCCACGGTCCCTTCCAGAAGGCGCTTCTGCGAGGAGTGTCCAGCGACTGTCCGTTCACTCTGGCAACATACTGCCACAGCTGCTTGTGCCCCAACAATGTGCGAGACCCTCCCGTCTTGTCTCTAACCTCTCCTTGCCCGCCTGAAATGCGGTGGTGATTCACTGCGGCCTGCGTGCATGTGGCATGGGGACGGGCTGAGTCCTGCCTGGCAGCTCTGTTATGGACGAAAGTGGGACTGTTCTTCCACGTGTGTGTTTCAGGTTGTAGCCAAGTGCGGTGCTGCTGCTGGGGAGACAGGCATCAGCCGCGCCCTCAGAGGACCGCGTGTCTCCACTGCAGGCCACAGCGGGGGGCTGGGGATAGAGCTACAGGCTGTGGAGAAGGTTGGCCAGCCCACCGTGGATCTGAGCGCAGTAGAGGTGTCTGCGCACGCGTGGGACCCGCTGGATCCGAGCCCAGCAGAGGTGGCTGCACATGTGGGACCCGCTGGATCCGAGCCCAGCAGAGGTGGCTGCGCACGCGTGGGACCCGTGTTCTCAGGACACTGCTTCTGAACCAGGAACCAGGTGAAGACTTCTTGGCCCGGCGAGCAGCATGCTTCATTGCTGTTGAGAGAAGGCGGCCGGCGTCTGTGGGGGGACGGGGGTGCCTCTCAGCACGGGCCTCTCTCCACTCCTCAGAATCCGCCCTGCCTTGCCCTTCCTGACCGTCTTAGGGTGCACAGGGTCTTCTAACAGCCAAGACAGACTAGCTCAGGCCCTTCCTGGGTACCCTGGGCAGGAACCTGCCTGCCTCTGGGACACAGCAGGTGATGAAGGGCATAGGCAGGAGCACTGAGCCTGAGTGGACCATCTTGAGCTGGATGGCAAAGCCTCGATCTTCTCTTCTGTGAAATGGGAGCAATAACGACTCAAAGCGAGTCAGTTCTGGCATGGGGCATACCCGACGTCACACCGGGTGAGCATCTTACATTCTGTTGTTCTTCTGCTGCTCATGCACAGACCAGTCTTAGGCCACCTCCTAGCCTGTGCCCTTCCTTACCTGCTGCTGCGACATGTTACACATGGGTCGAGGCTGAAGGCACATCTGCATGTAAAATGCACCAGCTTTATTGGGATGCATTCCATGCCATTCTGCTGTCTGCTGTGCACATCTGGCCAAAGTTTACAGAGCTGCAAACAGCAGGACCATCTAAGCACATTGACGTCACCCCCCCCAAAAAAAGAGGCACCATAGAATTTATAGCCTGTACAGCTGCAGGCAATTAATTTGTTCCTCCTTCTATTGACTCTTAGGTTCAGCCTCACGGCGCATCATCTTGCAGACAGCATAACGCTCTCATCATGTTGGCAAGTGCTGGTACTTAGTTTTTTCCTGGGCAGTGCTGGGGTTTGAACCCAGGGCCCCAGACACGGAGCGGCAGCCCTAGTTAGTTGCGTTGGTTACAAAGTGATGGTTCTAGTCCATGAGCGCCGCGTTGCTTGCTGGGTCAGCCCTCGAGGTGCTTGAGTTGTCTCTACGTTTCGGCCACTGGGAACATCCATGTCCACGGTCTTGTGTGGACTCGCTCGCGCGTCTCTGGAGTGATCTGAGCCTGTGCCCCTGTGAGCACGTGATGCTGCTGGGCAATATCACTACCTTTTTCTCTGGAACTTTCTCTGCACCTAAACTGAAGTTCCGTCTCCAACACCAACTACTTTGGCAAGCCTGGCAGCCCCAGGCCCCTCGTCTACCTCTGAGCTTTTGCCTGATCTAAGGCCTTTGTCATCAGCAGCACAGGGCATGGGAGTAGCTGTGCTGCAGCATGTGCTGGAATTTCTTTAATTTTATTTTTGCCTGCGTGTTGTGTGTCTGTGTGTATTAGAGGGCACTGTGTGTGCGTCTGGGGGCCAGTGAGTGATAATCCTCCTGGATGGCTTCTAACTCCCCCTTGCTTTGCCCTGGGATATCTCAGTCTCTGCCTTCCAGAGACAGAGGTCCAGGTCATCACCATTTCTGCTTTTTTTTTTTTTTTTACATGTGAGATCTGGGATCTAAACTCTGGTCCTTCTGCTTGGGAAGCAGAGTCTTAACCCCTGAGCCATCTGTCCAGGCCTGGAATTTCTTTTTTTGAGGCTAATATTCCCCAATATGCACATAACCGTGCTTTGTTTATCCATTCTTCAGTGGTGGACAGTCAGCCATGCTGCCACTGTGAGCAGCGCACGGGTGTCGCTGGCTTACCAGACTCACTCGACACTCAGTCTGCAGAGGTTTAAAAGGTCAGCCGTTTGAGGTCGGGTGGGCCGTTCATCTGTGTCAGTGCTCTAGAGGAGCAGGACGGATGGAGATGCATATATGTATATGTGTATGCATATATACATAGATATACATGTATATGTGTATGCATATATAAAGATATGTATGTATATATGTAAAATATGCATATGTGCATGCATATATGTGGAAATGCATATATGTATATGTGCATGCATGTATACATAGAGATATATGTATACATGCATGCATATATAGATATATGTATATGTGCATGCATATGTGGCAATGCATATATGTATATGTGTATGCATATATAGAGATATATGTATATGTATGCATATATATGTAGAGATATATGTATATGTGCATGCATATATGTGGAAATGCATATATGTATATGTGTATGCATATATACATAGATATATGTATATACATGTATACGTAGATATATATGTATATGTATGCATGTATATGTAGATATATGTATGTGCATGCATGTATACGTAGAGATATATGTATATGTGTATGCATATATGGAAATACATATATGTATATGTGCATGCATGTATGTGTAGAGATATACATGTATATGTGCATGCATGTATGTGTAGAGACATATGTATATGTGCATGCATATATGGAGAAATACATATATGTGTATGTGTGTGCATATATACGTGTATATAATAAATCACAGATAAAGCAGCGTCCTTCAAACAGCCCCCGTAGCTGCTCCGTGAAGGGCCCCAGCAGTCTCGAGCCTCAGTCACACCGGAGGGTTGAAGGGGCAGCAATGATGGACAACAGCCAGGCTGAAGACACTGGGGTCTGACGTCGGCGATGAACAGTGAGAAGGCCCCCGAGAGCAGGCTCCAAATGCAGAGGGAACCACGGCAAGGCCGGAAAGGCCGAGCTCCAACACCAGCCGAGGATGGAGGCGGCAGTGTGGAAGGCAGCGGCGCCAGCTGTGGACTCCCAGCAGGTCAACACAGGGTACGGAGCGTCCCTTCTTCTTGCGCTTCCTTTTACCTCGCTGGGTCTTCAGTCAATGAAGCACCTGCAGGCTTGCTCAGGGCCTGCTCCAACCATTGATTCTTCACAGCTGCCCGAACAGCCTGCGACTGTCCAGTTCAGCCTGAATCTAACCATCGCGCCATGCTTGGGCTGATGGGTTATTTTAGGCTAGCTGTTACTTGGATGCGCCCTCTGACCACTGGCTGCCCCTAACCCACACCGTCCCCTTCTACTAAAGGCCCTTGACTTTGAACTTCTGGCCTCATGGACTGTGAGCTGAGTGGGTCTTTATTTCAATATTTTAAGTTGCTATTGTGCGTGTGTACCAGAGGACACTTGAGTGTATGCCCTGTAGAGGCCCAGAGCTGATTATCTGGGTGGACTTCTTACTACGTTGCTCTGGGGTTTCCCAGGCTCTGCCTTTGGGAGCTGGAAGGACAGGCTGTTGTGTACCCCTCTGGCATTTCACATGGAATATGGGCCCCGCAATCAGTCCTTTTTCTTGCACAGCAAAAACCTCAACCCCTGAGTCGTTGGCATCCAGTCTTTATTCTAACTACCCTGTCTGTGGTATTCTGTTAAAGCCGCAGCCCAGGGACCAAGAGAGCATGTGCACTTGACACGATTCAGTTTCCCGGGGCAAACCCACGAACAGAGCTGACAGTCATGCAATGCAGTCACCACCTGCTTCTGAAAGCTGCCCTCTGTTCACATCCCATAATGAGGCGTGCAGGGTCTTAGATGTGGCATGGAAAGAGGGGCATGTGCCGTACCCCAGGGCCTCGCGTAAGGGGGGCCCATCCTTTGAGTGTAGCGTGTGATTGCCAGTGAGGGCCAGCAGGGCGTGGGCAGAGCCCTGAGCCGTCCTGGGCTTAGGTGGTGTAGGAGGGTTAATGGGGGGGGCTCTGCTGTGTCCTGTAACTGAGCCGTCCTGGGCTTAGGCCCGTGGAGTAGAGGTCCAGAGGGACGGAGGTCCTGGTGGAAGGAGGGGTCTGCTGTGCCCTTTCTGGTCCTGTAGCCCTGTAGCAGATGGTCAGCCCTGGCCTGACTTTCTAGCAGCTGCCCTCCCAGGTTCTCCCCTCCCGGCAGAGGCCGGCGAGAGCTGCAACCTGCATGCAGCTCTTTCTCTGCTTGCTCGTGGGCTCTCGGCCACTGGCACACACAACTCCTGGTCGTGGGAACCTTTTCCCTGTGGCAGGTCAGGACATCTATCACTGAGTACAGTACATGCACATGTGCACATGCTAGGCACACAGGACATGTAGAGATGCCAGGCACACATGACGCATGTGCTTGCCTTGCGTGGTGCATAGGTGGGGCAAGCCAGGTTAGCATGTGTAACTAGAACCAAGCATCTACGCAGGATGAGCTTTTCGTGGCCACCTCCCAGAGAAAAGGCGGGGTTAGGATGACCCCAGCACAGTCACGTCCCCGTGTCCAGGCTGCTGTCCGTGCCAGGTGGAAGCGAGCGGGTTAGACCGTCCTTGGCTGAAAGCAGGTCCCTGCAGCTGGAGTCTCCGTCCCTCCCACTAGCATGAAAGACAAACAGCAGAGAGGCTGCAGCGAGCCCCCCTGCCAGCCAGGTGTGCGGCCCCCGAGACTCGGTACACACTAGGTTGCCCGTTTAATGTGCGGTTTAAACAGCTTTGCGGAACAGATAAAGGCCTCATCCCAGCCAAGGTCCAGGTTTTATTCTTCTCTTCAGAAAAGGCAGACATGGCAGCTGCTCCTGATACCTCGCGGGCCAACGTGTCCTCTTTCCTGCAGGATTCCAAGGGCGAGCACATGTGAATTGGTCTTGTGGCTCAGAGAGGACGCAATTTAAAGAGGCAGAGCTCAGCTCAGAGCTCCATTTCGCCGTGTTACGTCCCCACGCATGCACTTGTTTGCTGGCAAAGGTGGAAAACATCCCTGTCCCATTGTTTCAGTGACACTGTAAGAGGGACACATCTGTGGTCATGATCCTTTGTCACCTGGCGATTCCTCTCCAGGAACAAGTCCTGGCTCCTGTCCAGCATACATGCTGCCCACCCCCCTCAGATGGCAACCAGCAGGCCACACTGACCTGCGGAGCTGCCTGTGTGTTGGGAGGGAGGGAGGGAGGGAGGGAGGGAGGGACAGGAAAGGGGAGAGGAAGGTAAAAAGGGAGAGGGGGGAGAGGTCAGAGAGAGAAGAGCTGCGTTTTGTTTAAGATCTCCAGGTGAATTAATTTCCTGCTCAATTCTCTGGGTAAGGTACAGGATGTCTGCGAAGCGTGTGGGCTCCAGGCCCGGCCGGCCCCTCCTGGGGGGTCTGTCCCTGAAGCTGGGGCTGACCTTTCCCAACGATCCCCCTTGACTCCCATGATCGATTCTTTAATGGCGCTCAGCGATGCGGCGAGGAAGCGGCCCACACAGACTCAGTGCTATTGATCGTTCCCAGGAGCTGCACAGACCCTAGCACCTCTGCCTGACACCCCACAGATCCTGCCTCTGCCCCCCAGTTCGAATCGGTTCCCCTCTGCCTCTCCCCAGGTGCGCGCCAGGCTCATCTCCCTGCCCCTCTGTGGGTCCTACATGTGCTTTCAAGACACGTCTCAAATGCCATTTCAAATGTCAGCAGCGGCGATCTTTTCAACATGTAAATCAGACGAGGTGGTCGTCTTCCACTCAACCCCTGAGTGGTTTCTGCTCAGCGCCTGGCCGGCTGCCCCTGGCGCTGGGCTCTGACACTGCACCTGCTACACTTGCCCCCAGGGGCTTCCTATTGTCCCTAGACCAGACCACTTTGTTCCTGCCTGCCGTGTCCGGTGGGGGCACCTGCCCATCCCCCACATGCCAACTCTGCCTGGAAGATGTTCAGGCCTCAGTGTAGGCAGTGAGACCTCCCTGGTCACTTGAAGCTGGTCCTGAAGGCGTCCGCGGCTGGGCTCTCTGTGCCATGGACTCTTCATCACAAAGCCTGGGGCCTTGTGGAGGGAAGAGCTTGCGGCTCAAGGTGAAGAGGTGGAGGCACCCGGTGGCCCGGGGTAATGCCAGGTCTCAGAAGTGGAGGAGGGAAGCAGGAGGTGGTCAGAGCAGCCAGATGGGAGGCCAAGGGGCGTAAAGGAAGGACGCGACCCAGGGTCGCTTCAGCACGGGGACCTCCAGGTCTGTGGCCCCGGGGGTGGCTGTACTGGCAGAACGTAGCCCCAGACAGAGGCTTGTCTGTGAGGCCCGGGGACAAGGTTATGCCACCTGCAGTGTGGGCTGCTACCCAGCCGGCTGTGGTCCTCCGCTCTGGCCACCCCGGAACTGGGCTGCCCTGTCCTGCGGTCCTCTGAGCTCTCAGTTCTTAGAGCTCGTGTTTTCCGAAGCAAGTCACTGTGACCCCATCCTGGGCTCGAGGGCGAGCCTTGAGGATGTTGAGAGAGAAGACGGGCTGGTTCCAGCAGACGAGTGCCACTCAAGTCTTCCGGGAGCTTCCAGAAACTGCCAGAAATTGCCAAGCAAGCTCTGAACAAAACAGACTTGACGCCTCACCCTGCCCACTGCTGACCCCCAGAGGCCTGCGAGGACAGCTCATGTCACCCGTCCCGTTCTCATGTAAATGTGATCCTTAAACCCCTGAGACATTCCAGGTAGCGCAGCTTCTGTCCAAAGCGCATGTCTCAACTTGTGGCTTGGGAGACTTGATGTCCCACCCCAGGTCGCTCCACAGGTTGTCTTGGGGTCGCTCCATGGTTGCGCTGGGGAAGGGGTGGGGGTTAGCGTGCACCCTGCAGCCCAGGGCTGTGGTGACGATGACTCCCGCCCTTGGCCCACAGGCTGGAGCCGAGGGGCGTTTTCCAGCCATCTCGCAGTCTGGTGACAGCTGACTCCTTGTTCTGACGCACTCTCCTTGTGTCCTCTGATCTTCCAGCTGCTCTTAGAAGCTTCGGGGAGCTCCCGGGGGCTTCTGTGGCCTGTCCTGTGGCTGATCCACCCTTGACGATCCTGCCTGCTCTGAAGTCTCAAGGTTCTCTCTAGGTTTGGGGACTGTGATCCTAAGAAGCAGGCAGGCAATCGGCTCCCAGGGCAGGGGAGGCTCCAGCTATGCAGTGGGTGGATAGCTGTCCTTCCAGAGCCCACCCCCCACCTGCCCCGTGGCCGCCTGCCTGTGGCCGCATCAGCTCGAGGCTGTCCAGGGAGAAGTTTCTGGGGTGCAGTAGCATCTGGCTGCTCATGGTCCTCACAGCCTCAGATAAGAACAGATGGCTTGGCCTGTCGGACGGAAGCCACACTGTCGGCCCTTCTGGGAGAGATGCTGTCAGGTGGGTATCACCAACTCAGCCGATTCTGAGGGGAAGGCTTTTGTCTTCCCGAAGCAGACGTGACAAAAGCTAATAAAGCCCAGATAAGACGGTTCTGTGTGCGTGTGTGCGCATGTGTGTGCCCAGGGTGGCAGTTAGCACAGTGGAGGTGCCAGCCCCACAGCATCCCTCTGACCAGTTGGTGCCTCGGCATCTGTCGCAGAGATGGACAAAGAGCAGCATCTGCCAGCGTGCGGCCATCTTGGCCTCTGTGATGTCCCCGGCCGTGGCAGAGCTGCTGGTCTGGATTAATCTTTCTGACTGTGAAGCCGGGGGCTCCGGCTTGGGAACACGCCGTACGTGTTGCTTGGGACATTTGAAGATTTGGTGTCAGGAGCTGGCAGTGTTGAAGCCGTGTGTGCTGGCTCTCTGTAGCGCATAGCTCATGTCTGATGCTCTATGGCTCCTCAGAGCTGCACTGAGCTCAGCCTGCAGCTTCTAGCACCTTCTGTCATGCAAGGAGGCAGCCATTGGAAGAGATCAATCACAGCGCAGTGGCAGGAGGCTGGCGATTCGAGGATCGGCAGAGGGGTTTTCTAGGAATGTGGTTTTATTTCCCTCACCCCTTCTTCGGCATGAATCCCTGTTTCGCTTCTGTGACCTCCATGAGAATAGCGGCTTTTCATCCCCCCCCCAGCTCAACCCCACTCTGAGTTTCCTGGGTCTGCAACATGGTGAGGCCCGCCAGCCATATGTGCCCATTTTACAGACAAAAGACTGAACTTCAGAAACTGTCATAAGGAGACTGAGCCACCTGCTTAGACCGGGGAGCTTAGGTCAGACGCCTTCAGATTTCTGGAAATGTTCCATTCGACAAGTGTCCCAATTCCTCCAGCGTGTCCAGAGCCCAAATCCGCCTACAGACAAATTTTCTCCGCTGCCTGCACTGTCTCCTGGCAGGCAGGGGCGGAAGAGACTGGCAGTCACAGCAGCGGTCCAGCCAAGCCAGGACCTGCTGGCAGAGGGTGGAGGAGGCTCGAGGGAGCCTTGTCCCGCAGAGGGCAGAGGAGGAGGAGGGCAGAGGAGGAGGAGGGCAGAGGAGGAGCACGGCGAGGGAGTCTGGTCCAGCGGAGGAAACAGGAGTGAGCCTGGGGCTTTGCATCCAAACCATCAGTAGCCACCAGGATGCGCTGCTCTTCCCTGGCTCCCCAGGGAGGGAGGGACCCCTCTGCCTGTGAGGACAGGGACTCGGATCCTTCCTGTAGCTGTCCAGCATGTGTCCTGGAGGAGGGGTGCACTGCCTGCGTGTGGTCACTGATTGCATCAGTACTGGAGTCTTGACCGTCCAGTGCTGGGATGGGAAGAGGACAAGAAGGCTGAAGCTGGGCTGGCACCAGGCTGGGCGTATGTGGGTCTCACATGGGTGACTCTAGCAACCCCTCCCATGAGTCAGGCCCCCAGGTGCTGGTGGGCGCTGTAGCTAATCCTGGGTTTGGAGCCTGCCAAGGGCTGTCTTGAGGCTTCACTTCTGTATCTGCAAAGTGAGGACAATGGCTTGTTTCTCTTTCAGGACAGTTGTGTTAGATGAGGCTGGGGAGAGCTGGAGGAGCCCTTGTGGTGCTGTGGAGCAGCTGGGGAGAGCGAGGGGTGGAGCTGGGGCTGCAGGGGCCAGTGTGCAGAAGGCACCGGAAACCGGCTGGCCCTGCTTCTGTTTGCTGAAGGACAGACCTCGCCATGGGCTGGGGCAATGCATCTCCGCGTCCCCTGCAGTCCTTGCCGAGGGCACACGCTGCCTCTCGCGCTGCATGATGGCGCCCGCTTGGCGCACTCTGGTTGTCTGGGGCTCTACTTGACTGAGGCTCAGCATCTCGCGGGATAAATCACCACGCGCTGCATCGGTTGTCAAGGTCTGGCCGGCTCATCCGGGAGGCTGGATTCATGCCGTGCCGTTTCCCCTTCCTATTGCAATTCTTTGTAAGGAACGTGTGTCAGAGCTTTACTGCCTCATATTTCTGCAGATGATGGCGGCAAGCTAGCGGTGCCCTTTGATTTGCTCGCGCCCGGGCATGGCTGTCTCTGAGCAGTGTTGGCGTGCAGGGCCGACGTGGCACTGCTGACCCACCACAGCCTGTGTGGTGTCCAGCGGTCCCGAGGCTGCTCTTCTAGACAAAGCAGTGCTTAGAATTCATGTGGGTTTGCATCTGTAACGAACGTAAACATTTTCAGTGCTCAAAATGGCATTTACTGCTAGTGCGTTTGCTTTGCTTTCTTTCTGTAGGTTCCCACAGATGAACGATGATGAATGCAGGAATCCCTAACCTTTGGAAATCAGTTTTGTCCCTGCCTGAGATGTCCTTTGACCCGGGTGCAGTATCCTTTCCGATTTAATGTGAGCATGAACAGCCGGGGGTTGAGGGGATGCTCGGTTGGCATAAGGACCTGGGTTTGAACTGCAGTGCCCACATTAAAAGCCAGGTATGGTGGCGTGCACCTAAAATGATGGTGCCATAGGGGTGGAGACAGAGGGTCCCTGGGGTTCACTGGTCAGCCACCTATCCTGAAAGATGAGTTCTGAGGATCAGCACTGGAGGCGGCCTCTGGTCTCCCCAAATGCTTGCTCCTGGGCGTACACACACACACACGCACACACACGCACACACACACACAGCACACACACACACACACACACACACACACACACAGAGCACGATCTCTCCAAGCACACACAGACGGGATAAACTGACCCTGGAGGCAGCCTCTGGTCTCCCAAGCACACACATGTGCTAATGTACACATAGCGTGAGATGAGCCTGGAAACTGACCTCTGGTCTTCGTAAGCACACCATGCACACGTATGCACACACGTACGCATGCACATACACGGCATGAACTGAGTCTGTAGTTTCTTCTCACCTGCCTTCAGGTCTGTGGGATGAAGGATGCAGGGAGCGCATGACCCGCAAAAACTTCATGGTCTGGAAAATACTGTTCCACGGCACTCCGACAACCAGCCCCCAAACCCGGGCTGGGAACTTGAGAGCAATAATTCTTGACCGTCATTTCCAATTTCACATGTGGCTTTTTGTTTATTGCTTATTGATTCAATTACGGTGACTCATTTTCCCAGAGAAGACAAGGCATACATCGACTAGATGCCCGCATCAGCAATGAAGCATATTTATCGATCTTTGCTATCTAAATTGAGGAAATTGGTGCATTTATTTTCTTTTACCTTTTCCTTTGGCTTCAGTGTCCCCTTACACGATCACGAAACCTTGATTCCTCACGTGAAGCGCGAGGGCGCAGCCTGGGCTCTGAGGTCACGCACCCTGGGGCCGCCTGCAGATGCGCAGGCCGCGGCTGCTGCTTCTGAGCTTTTCCTTTACCCGTGAAGCTGTCGGCTCTGAAACCGAGCCAGGTGTGGGACTCTGGGATGTGAGCTGCTGCTTTGAGAGACAAAGTCTCTGCTGCACGGCCAGGCTGTCCTCAGACTTAAGGGCAATCCCCCTGCCTCAGCTCCTGAGTACCAGGTTGTAGGTACACCTTGCACCTGCCTCTTCGTGTTGCCTGTGACTCTATGATTGCTTCTGTCTATGAGGTTGTAGAAGGGAAACTGAGACCAGACTCACTTGTTTCTGAACAAGCTTAGTTTCTTCCTGAACAGATGTTTTGTTAGCGCATGTTAAATACACACGTGATGGGTTTCATGATGGCCTTTTCACACGTGAGAATGTGCTTTGACAGGATTCACCCATTCCCTTCTTATCTCCTGACTCTTGCTGATTCCACCTTCCAGTGAGTCCCCCTTTTAATGTCTCAATGACCCACTGAGCGTCACTAGTGCTAACAGGAGCACAAGTGCCTTACTATGTCCACACCGCCTACCCCAGCAACCACTAACTGCCTACAGAGCCAGGCGGGTGGGGGTGTCTCACGGGACCCTCCTGCTCCATCACAATGCTGCTGGCCACTCTTGCGTGGGTCTCACTCAGGCGGTACAGCTGCAGAGGTCCTGTGGGAACACGTCCCGCGAGGCTCCGCCCTTCCTCCAGCACCACCTTCTTTCCACTGTCTCTGAGCAGCGTCCCCAAGCCTCAGCGTGGTGCCTCGGATGCCTGAGGGCTGAAGACTCCGGAGTGTGGAACTTCATTCGTGAAGTTAAATTTCAGCAGGTGTCATATCCTGATGTTAACTGATTTGTGAGGTGTCTGTTGGGTATTGAGATTGAATTTCTTCTGTGTTAAGGAATTTTTTCCCAGCACATCTTATATCATAATGATAATTTCACTTACCTTGAGGTCTTTGTGTAGCTGGCAACTTTCTGGTGATTTGAGTTTGCTACATGCTGGTCTCGTTTCCTAAAATGGGTGAGTGATTGAAGCAGTGTGATTGGGCGTGGCTCTCCACCATGTGTGGGCACCCCTCTGTCGGGCAGTCGCTGCTGCTGCGGAGAGCTGGTGGGTCGTGGCGAGGGGACGTGAGGGGCACTGCAGACCATGAGCCGGGTCCCAGCGCTAGGGTGACGGTGCCTGTGAGCAGAGCTTCTTCTCTGCAAATTGCTGTGCAGCAGGAAAAAAAATAGTAGTGTAAATTTTTAAAGTTTTAAATTAAAAAAGTTTAAGGTTTTAAGACAGTTTAGCTGTCAGATGGTTGGAAGTAAAGAATACAATAAAAGACTCGATAAAAAGCCAGTCTCTGCAGCTCGGCCCCCCAGTGTGGTCTCATCCTTCTCCGAGGCACCCAGGGTTCGCCTTTTCTTGGGTCTTTCCGGGGGTCTTCATGGGTGTGTGAACAGACAAGCCACACGAGTGTTCCTACCTGCTCATTCTCACATTCGGGGCCGAGCGTGCTGCCTGGGACAGTAGGTTGAGCGCCCTTGCGGATTGCCCCACTAATGTTTCAGGTGCTTAGTGGCAGTACAGGGTTTGCTTACGGCTACATCCTTACCCATGAAATGTTAAGCCTGTGCCCCTGCGGTCCCGCCGTGGGTTCTCAGCATACCTGCCCCTCTATCTTTTGGCTCTCTTACTCCGTGTGACGTCTTGTGCATCACCCTCGACTGGAAAGCATTTTGCCCTCCTCCTTTCTGCTCTTTACTGAATTCTGTGGTCTCCGTCTGGGTTTCCAGTGATTGCCCGGCCCTGTGTTCTGGGAAGGTTCTCTTAGCCCTGCTGCCGAGATTTCCCTCACGCTCACGGCTCCTTTTCCACGGTGCCCCCACGCGGGCATTCTCGCCAAGCGGAAGCCTTTAGAGAGGACCGGCTCGTCTGCCTCCCACCCCTGGCTGCTCACGGTCTTCACATCCCCGCTATGCCTTTACTCGAACGTGGAAAGCTGATGACTGAGGTTTCTTCTCCTCTTGCGTTTCCCGTCGTCCCCTCCTCTCCTTTTCTTCATTCCCCTCCCTCCTCCTTGCCTTTTCCTTCTTCACTTCCTGATGCTCTTTCTCTGAGTCCGTGAGAGGTGCACGTGCCGACTGTCCAAGCAGATGGAGCTCTCGCTGCCTCGAGGGTCCTGCTCTTCTCGGTTCAAAAAACCTGCAGAAAACGAGTTGTGGGCAACAGAAAGGGTCTCGAATCTGCTCCTGGGAGTGGGGCTCCTGGGGGTGGGGCTCCTGGGGGTGGGGCTCCTGGGGGTGGGGCTCCTGGGGGCGGGGCTCCTGGGGGCGGGGCTCCTGGGGGCGGGGCTCCTGGGGGCGGGGCTCCTGGGGGCGGGGCTCCTGGGGGCGGGGCTCCTGGGGGCGGGGCTCCTGGGGGCGGGGCCCTGGGCGGGGCTCCTGGGGGCAGGGCTCCTGGGCGGGGCCCCTGGTGGGCGTGCCCATCTCTTGTACCCGCTTTGGTCCTGGAGCACTTCATTTTCCTCTTGGGGCATCGTGCTAGCGCCCTTGGGGGTCGCCCGCCCCTACCCCAGGCTCCAGTACAGGTGAGCGGCCCCTGCGATTCTCTTAGGCACAGTCAGGGGGTCCCTGCTTCTGACCGTCCCAGGCTTCCTTTTGGTGTGACTGCGGAGGACCTACCCCGAGTCAGATCAGCTTGTGGACTGGGTCAAGTCTGAGTTGGCATCGGTCTGTTCTGTCTGGGAGGGAACCAAGAAGCCACCCCAGAAAGACACCCTGGTGAACGAGGGGAGTGATGGAGGACAGCAGGTGAGGGTGGGGGGCTTTGGTGCTGGGAGGCTGGTGACCCATCACTCACACAGCGAGTCTTTCCATGAGAGAAGGCTCACAGAAAGTTCTGGACTAGAGCACCCTCATAGCTCCCGTGACTGCCTGTCACCTGCCTGGGCACAGGTATCAACTTGACAGTTGAGGGCTTAGACTCTGGGCACATTTGTGGAGAATTAGTGGTTGAATTAGGCCCAGAGCAAACCTGCAGGAGATTGTCTGGCTTATGAGGAAGGCCCAAGTGGGTGGGATCAGGCCCTGGAATAAAAGACAGACAGCTGGTTGAGAGAGTCGGCATCCTTGTACACACTTGGCCAGACATGCTGGTCTGGCAAGTAAGGATCGTCCCTCTCTCAGCCGTTATGCAGTGATGGTGTGGCCAGTTCCCTCGGCCCTGGTGCTGGTGTGTGCTCTCCCGTCAAGCTGGACTGAGAACTGTAATTAACTAGGAATCATAAGAGAGAATAAACCCTTGTTCCCTTAAACTCTCTGATGGTCATTTGTCAGCAACCATGCAGGTGAACTGCAACGCTGCCTGTCCCCTTGACGCCCCATCTGACCCCATGTTTGGAGAATTCCATCTCGGCCATATTACCATGTAGTTGGTGAAACGCTATGGTGGTCCTTGGTCTTCTGGAGGTGTGGGTGATAAATTGGTTAATTATTGCTTTTGAATCGATGTCTCTGCAGGCTGCTGATGTGTAACGTGATCTCATTGCATTAGGTAACTTCCAATTTCTGGGGTTTCCGTTCGAATGGACTCAGTGTTCCTTCTTAGTCTTAGCCAAAGGAAGATTAAAAAGTAAGCGGCGGTGTTTGTAGCTTTGTAACAATAGCGTAAAATGTGGAATAATGAACTGTAAATGTGTCTAATTACATAAATAATGCATTTGTGTAATCGTCAAGTGAGGGGTGCGCTAATGAATCAATTATTTTTAATTGTAGGATGCTTGATTGTTTCAGAAATATAATTGATTGTAATCAAGAATCAATTAAATGTTGATAGTAATTATGTTTATCAAGCTTAAATACATGACATCATTGCACTATAACCACTTCAGGAAGAAGACACGAGAACGAGGTTATTATAAGTGAGGGTATAGCTCATGTTTATGCCGGCAGCCTGGTGAGACAGGCCGCGCTGTGATGCTAGAGGAGGTAGCAGCCTTCAAGGTCAGAGTCCGGCTGAGAACTCGGCGTCCTTGGCTGAGACCTTTCCCTCTCCCGCACACAGACGGCTCATGGGGTCGGGGGTCCACGTTCCTCCCGTGTCCAGCTTCCTCTCCTGGCCACGTCTGTGTCCGTTGACCAGCCACTGCCCGTGTGCAGGGTCACTACACCCAGAACTGTGGCTGGTAGAGAGACCACGTGACTGCCCCTCTGGAGACAGATATGTGTGGGGACTTTTGAGAGGGCAGCAGCGCCCATGCCAGGTGGAAGTGTGTGTGTGGGGGGAGACGTGGGGGTGCGAGGGATGGGGCAGGACCAGGTCTGTCTGATGACTGGTGATAAGGACGGATGATGTCATTTGCTCTTAGCTGCTTCACGTCGTAATGAGTTTAGAAACTTGTGGCCCATGTTGACCAGGCAGGCTGAGTACAAAGCGAAGGAATAACGTTCATCCCGGGATCAGACAGGCTTTGCAGTGCTGGCCGATAGGTGTGGAAACTTGTGGCTCGGGAAGGGCAGGGATAGGTCAGATTTCAGCAGCAAATGGGAAGTTTGGAGCCACGAAGAGTGTGGAGAGCAGAAGGAAAATGTACCAACGTGGTTCCACCCCGCGGGGCTCCTCAGCCATCTCGTTCCCCAGGCGAGTCCAGCGCTTCCCACTCCACACCAGCCAAACAGAGATGGAAGTGACTTGACCAAAAGTTTGTCTCGATGTCCTACCTGCATCTTACTGGGCAGCGAACTTAGGTAATGGATACAGACAGTCGACAAGTATTCTTAGACTGGTGGGCACCTTACAGTGGAGATAAGATGAGGGGGGTCTTCTCAGATGGTGGGAGGCGATGGCAGGATGCCCGGAGCCCACTCATAGGCTGGAGAGTGTCTCTTCACAGTGTGTGGGCGGTGGGCACCTCCTTACAGTGGAGGGGCACCCTAGACTGAGGGTGCCCCTTCAGAGTAGATGAGCACCCTAGACTGAGGTGCCCCTTCAGAGTGGATGGGTCCCCAGGCTGGTGGGTGCCTCCTTAAGTGGAGGGGCACCCCAGACTGGAGGGCACCCCTTCAGAGCGACTGGTGGGTGTCTGTTCACAGTGGGTGACGGTTAACAGGAAAGCGGTGGGTGTTTTCTCCAGTGGTGAGGGGGAACTGCAACCGGTGGGCATCTTCTCGCGGCGGGTGGGTCCGATGATTTGAGCCTCTGAAGCTGCTTTCTCCTTCCACCGTGTGGGCTTTGGGAAGTTTAGTTCAAGTTGCCAGGTTTGCAAGCAAGTGTCTTTACCTCTGAGCTGGTCCCAGGTGATGCCAACCTTAACTAGCCAGTTAGTCATGGGACGCAGTTCATGACTTTGAGGAACAAGTACCGTTGTTCCCCAGACATGTTTAACCACGGTAACTTGCCTCAAGGGACGGGGATTCCACACAGTTGCTCTTTGCCAGGATGCCAGACTCACACCAACTAAGGGATGCTCTACCTGGTCGTGGCAAAAGACAGGGAGGCAGCGGGAACAGGGAGACGCCGACCTCCGTCCTGTGCGTCCAGGGAGACTCCGACCTCTGTCCTGTGCGTCCAGGGAGACGCCATCCTCTCTCCCAGGTGTGTCCTGTCCCTTTACTTTGTGCTTTGTCTCGGTTTTCAGGGGTTTCGCTGTTGGGAGAGTGGACACTTCTCCCCACCTTAATACAATGTTGGCTGCAGTGACTTGTACAGTCCTCATTGTTCTGTAATTTCCTCTCCCTAATTCCTTCAGGGCTCTTATCTTGAAGGAATGTTGAACTTTATCAAAGGCCTTTCCTACCTTTACTGAGATCATTCAGTCCTCATCCTTGAGTCTATTTATGTACTGAATTCCCTTTGATGACTTGTGGGTTTAGAACCATGTGTATTCTTGGGATGCAACCAGGTTGGCCCCGTGTATGTTCTTTTTAATGTGTTGAATTAGTTGGCAAATATTGGGAATTTTTGTGTCCATGTTTATGAAGGAAATTGATAACATAATTTGGTTTCCTATTACATCCTTGGCAGGTTTTGGTGTCAGGTAGCATTGGCTTCATAAAATGAATTTGATAGTGTTCTTCCAGTCACATTCTTTGGAATAATTTGACGGACACTGGTGAGCTTTGGAGCTGGGAAGAAGTCAGCAGTGGATACTTTCCATCCCAGGCTTCTGGTAGCTGGGAGGCCATCGCTGCTTCAGCCCTAGTGTTCTCTGTGGTTTAATTTTGGTTGTTTTTATATGTCTTGAAATACTCTTCTATTTTTTTTCTAATTTATTGCAACATAGCTTTTCAAAGTATACTGAATTTCTTTGGTATTTGTTTTAATGTGCTCTTGGTATATAATGTGGATCTTCTGTGTTTTTTGTTGTTCCTTTTGGGTTTGCATTTGAAATCTTACCTTTTCCTAGTTTTAATTTTTTTTTTTTAAATTTTTTTTTTTTTATTATTATTTATTCAACTGTGTGTATGTGCGCGCGCGTGTCTGTGTGTGTGTGTATGTGTGTGTAGAACCACGGACGAATTCGCGAACCACCATGGACGCCTCCGCCCCGGGATTCACAGGCTCCGCCCTACCAGGACCAGAAGCGCAGGCCGCCCCCGCTTCCGTCTGGCGTCTATACGTGGGATCTGGGATCCGAACTCGGGACCTTCCGCCTGCAAGGCGGAGGCTTAACCCCTGAGCCACCTCTCCAGCCCAATTTTTTTTTTTTTTAAATTGTGTGTGTGTGTGTGTGTGTGTGTGTGTGTGTGTGTGTGTGTGTGTGTATCAGAAGGCATTGCGTGTCCCTGTGGAGGACCAAGGATGATTTCTGGAATCATGCAGGATTACTACCTCCATCTTGCTTCGCTTTGGAATTTCCCTGTCGAAGTGTAGGCTGCCTTCATTTCGGTGTTTTTACTTGGGACCTTGTAGCGGTTACTCTTTACTACTGCTGTGAGAGAACACCCAAAGTCAAGAAACTTAAGGGAGAAAGGGAGGTTTATTCAGCTTACGCTTCCAGAGGAAAGGTACAGTCTCTCAAAGCAGAGGCGGCATGGCTGGCTGGCCAAAGCTGGAGGAGGCTAAGTCACCGCAGACATCTTGGAAGCTGAGAGCTGCATACTGCTTGCTGCTAAGGCAGACTTCTCCTGAAGGTAGGGTGGGACTCATCCACCTCAAGGCCCACCCCTTGTGACTGCCTTCGTGCAGCAAGGCTCCACCTATCAAAGTGTCATGACCTTGCCAAACACATGAGACTGTGGGGGACACATTTCAAACCATGACACTCCACCCCCAGCCCCCACAGGCTCATTGTGATCTCATTATGCAAACCATACTCAGTCCAACTTTAAAAGTCTTTATATACGGTGCTGGAGAGGTGGCTCAGGGGTTAAGCCTCTGCCTTGCAAGTGGAGGATCCTGAGTTCGGATCCCAGACCCCACGTATAGATGCCAGGCTGAAGCGGGGGCGGCCTGCGTTTCTGGTCCTGGTAGAGTGGAGCCTGTGAATCCCAGGGCAGAGTAAACAAGGAGGTAGAGGTGGTCCATGGTGGTTCCCGAATTCGTCCGTGGTTCTACACACACGCATGCATACACACACATACATACACACACACAATTGAATAAATAATAAAGAAACAAAACCCCCCAAAAAACAAAAACAAAAGTCTTCATATACTACAACAGTAGTTCCAACAGTCCAAAAGTCCAAAGTCTCCTGTAAAATCAAAAGACAAGTTACATACTTCCAACATACAATGGCATAGAATAAACATTCCCATTCCAAAAGGAAGGAATGGGGGCATATCCAGGAAAGATCGGTCCATAACAAGACCGAAAACCAGCAGGACAAACTCCAAATTTTGTAGCTCCAAGTCCAACAGGTGAGCCTCTCTTTGAAAGCATCTCAGTTCCAAAGGGCCTTGTCTCCACCCCTCCAATGCAGCTGCCCATAGAATACGTTGGTCTCTTGAGCTGACTCCTCCCAGGGTATACAGCTCTCCTTGGCAGGTGTCCCACGTTGTATCTGACATCTCTAACATCTTTACTTCTCAATGGCAATCCAGGCTTTAATTCCACAGCACAAACTGCCCTTCTTGGGCCTCTAAACTGCAGGCTTCTTGCCTCATGGTGCCTGGATTCTGCCAATTTTTAAAATCTTGGAGGAGGACTCCATGATCTCCTCCCTCTTGCATCACTGATGCCTCTAAAACCAGAACCATGTGGACGACTTTGCCAAGACTGGCCCCCTTGAATCACAGCTGATTCTGCTTCTGTATGTTGACCATCTCTTTCACTCCTGGGCAGTTGCTTGTAAGAGAAACCAACTCTTGCTTTGGAACTCCACCCTTTAGCTGCAGTCTTCTGAAAGGATTTGCATTCTTATGAGTGGGAGCGTTCCCTGAGGATCATGCCCTCAAGCTAGGGCCTCTCCTATTATTCAAATTGGAGCAGGCTTTGATTTACAAATGGAGCTAATCTCTTTGACAGCCATTTTGTTCCCTGCTTCTTCCTGGCTCAACTCTTTAAGTTTGCTATTGTATTTTTCATCATCAGATCTTACAGTTTTTGCTTCTTCCTGATTCTTTGCTCTTTTTCATAACTCTGAAGACAACTAAAAAGTAGCTATATCACATTGTCAAGACTATATTGCCTTGAAATTTCCTCCGCCAAGCACTCCAGCTTAACTTCAGGCAAGTTTTCAGGACGAGGGCAAAACTTCACTAAACTCTTGGCCAACACATGGCTCCATGTGTCACTCGTCCAGTTGCAAACACAGTCTCTGTTCCCCTCTGGACCATCACAAGCTGGGCTTCCATTGCCTGCGTCTCTCACAGCATTGCTCTCTGAGTTCTCACGAGAAAGGCCCATTTGGCCCCCTTGCCAAAAGGCAAAGATTTTCCCAAAGTTCTCCATATTTCTTCCAACAAACAGTTCCAAAGGCACATTAGCCACATCACAGCATTGGCCATGCTTCTGGGTACCAACTTTTCTCAGCTCCACAAACAACTTCACTTTGTGGTACCAGCTGTTCTTGATCTCACAGCAATACCCCACTCCTGGTACTAATTTCTGTAAGGGTTACTCTTTACTATTGCTGTGAGAGAATACTCAAAGTCGATCAACTTAAGGGAGAAAGGGAGATTTCTTCAGCTTACAGTTCCAGAGGGAAGGGACAGTCTCTCAAAGCAGAGGTGGCATGGCTGGCTGGCCAAAGCTGGAGGAGGCTAAGTCACCGCAGACATCTTGGAAGCTGAGAGCTGCATACTGCTTGCTGCTAAGGCAGACTTCTTCTGGAGGTAGGGTGGGACTAATCCACCTCAAGGCCCACCCTTTGTGACTGCCTTCCTCCAGCAAGGCTCTACCTCTCAAGGGCCATGACCTTGCCAAACACATGAGACTGTGGGGGACACATTTCAAACAAGACAGACCTGGAATCTGAATTCAGGACTTTCTGCATATGAGATAGAGTCTTAACTCCTGAACCATCTCTTCAGCCTTAAAATCTTACCTTTTCTAAGAGCCACCTCACTGTGTCATTGTTCTCTGTGTTGTGTTTGTTTCCATTTTATTAACTTCTGTCCTGACATTCACTTCTTTTTGGCTCAGCTTGTCTTTGCTCTTTTAGGAGCTTGAAATGCACTGCCAGGTTATCTCCTTGAGAGCTCTGATTTTTAATTTTTTATTCTTTTAGTGTTTCACATGTGAATATAGTGAATTTGATATTTGAACACTTAAATCTCATCTCCTACTTATCCCAGTGCAACCTCCACCCTCCCCCGCCAGTCTCCTCCCACTTGTGTGTCTTTCTGCATGTGTGGTCCACTGATGGCGCGTGCCTGCGTACTTGCTAGAGCATGAATCATGTCAGTGGAAAAGCATTTCCCTCTCCCATCACTATTGATCTTCCAGGGAGGTGCGGAGCTCTCGGGATCATCCCCTTCCCATGGGAAACAGTGACAGGACAATTCCCATGCAGGGCTTGTGGAAACATAGCTGCAGTGAGTTAGTGGTGGCACATCCCGTTATGTCCAGAGGTGATGTCTGGCTGATTCTTTGCCTTGCTTCAGGCTCTTACAGTCTCACTGCTCCCTCTTCTGTGATGTTCCCTGAGCCCTGAGATCAGGGGGCGGCTGAGATGTCCTTCTGAGGGTGGAACAGTCTCAGGCACTTATTTCCTTCATTTTAGCCAGTTGTGATCTTCTGTAATAAATACCTTTCTTTGCAAAAACCTTCTAGATTGAGTGCTAAGTACTCCTCCAATCTATGAGTATAGTGACAGTGTTTTAAAGGCAGTTTGATACAGTGTCTTTATGGCAAATCTTTAGAGCAAATGCCCTCATCTTTCATAGATTCTTGTTCTGGTTTACAGTACCAGGAACATGATCCTTCCTGAACAGTGGGCGTAAATCCAATCAGAAAGCTGTTGGCTGTGCCCTTGACGTCCATGCCACTGTTGCACTGGTGGCCACCTCTCGCCAGGGTGGTGGTCATCATTGCAGCTTGAAGCTTTCATGGAGTGATGAGGCTAATGATTGTTTTTCTCCCCATGCATCTTGCATAGTATTTTCTGGTGCTATGAAAGCTGTCAGCAGGAGGAAGCTTCCAGACCAGTTCTAGTTGGTATCTTTTATTTGTGTCTTGTGTTTATGTATATTGCATCTTCAGAAATGGGGTCTTATTGTCTGTTCCTGAAGGGCAATCAAGAGCAATGACAAAATCCTGTACTGTTTTGGAGGCCTTTGAGCTCTCTGACCAATGAAACTTCTTGGATTTTAATGGAGGCATTTACTGACATAAATGTACATCTATAACTGCTTTCACTGTAACCCATAGTTCTGATATGCTGTGTTTTTACTTGTTGATTATGGGCATTTTCCAACTCCACTTTGATTTCCTCAGTGGTCCTCTGAACATTCAGTTATAGACTTTTCACCTTGCATAGGTTCACATACTTCCTGTAGTTTCTATCGATTTTTTCTAGTTTTATCACATTTTGATCAGATAGAATACCAGACATTATTTCAATATTCTTGTATTGAGAATCAGTAAAGCAGTCACAGGTGGTGGGAGTTGAGGTGGATTAGTCCCATTCTACTTCTGGGAGAGGCCTGCTCTTGGAGCGGACAGTCTAGCAGCTCTCAGCCTTCTTGATGGAAGTGAATTAACCTGTCTCCAACTTCTGTTGCTTCTGCCATGAAAGACTGTATCTCCCTTCTGGAACTAGCTAAATAAAACTTCTTTCTCCCTGAAGTTATTTGATTTTGAGTGCATCTCTTAATAGAACAAAGGGTAGCTAGCACATATTCACAATTGTCATCTAAAGGTTTATTTCATGTAATTTGTTTTGTCATGTTTAACACTTCCCACAAATCTCCCTTTTTACTATACTAATCTATTTTTTCCATATTTACATAAATACTTTCTCTTCAGTGTGTAGGATTCTTTCAAGTATCTTCTATATTGCTAGTTTAGTGGCCATGTATTCCTTTAGTTTGTGCTCATTGTGGAAGGTTGTTTTCCTTCAACTATGAAGGATAGCTTTGGTGGGTATAATAATCTAGAGGATAGTTTAGTTAGGTATAGTAATCTAGAAGATAGTTTAGTTAGGTATAATAATCTGGAGGATAGCTTTTTCTGAATAATGTGGTTGATTGTTACTGTCTTCTTTTGGGGTGGGTGGAGTTCCTTGAAGCACATTGCTTCATGACATCCTGTTTTCTAGAGCTTCTGGTGAGAAACATACTTTTCCTGGAGGATTTTCCTTAGTTCATTCAGTCTTCATATGTGACTTGGTGCTTCTATCTTGTCTTGCAATTCTCAATATTTCTTTTTTATTGCACGTATTTAGATTTTTAACTATAACTTAATGTGGGAAGTGCTTTACTCATTTTGTCTGTTCGTACCTGCATTGTCATATCTTTTCTAAGTTTTGGGAACTTGTGTGTGTGTGTATTTAGGCACACATGCACATGTGCACATGAAAGCCAGAGGCAACTTTAGGCAACTTCCTTTATTGCTTTTGATCTTATTTTTTGGGGTCTCTACTGTTCTCCACCTTGCTTTGAGGGAGGGTCTCTGACTGAACCTGGGGCTTACAAATTTGGTGAATCGGTTGGCCAGCAGGTCCTAAAGGTCCTTCTATCTCCACTTCCTCAGTGCTGGGATTACAGACATTTTCTATCATTCCCAATTTTTTATGTAGATGTTGAGGAGCTGAATTCAGGTTCTTATGCTTATGTAACAAGCCCTTTCTAATTGATTCCTGAGTTGGGAATTCTGGGCTGTTGTTATATGAATATTACATATTCTATGAACGTTTGCCTTTACCATGTGCTATTCTTCCATGCCTATGATTAATAGATTTGATCTTTTGAATGTGTACCAGATCACAATGTATTTTATTTGTACTTTTTCTTTAGTGCCCAGATGGGCTAATTCAACTACTTTGCTTCAATCCATGTTAATTCTGTCTTCCACTTGATCCATTCCATGAATGAGGACTTGATTCATTCTATTAATGAGGTTTTCTGCTTAGTTTTTTACTTGACATATTGAGCTTTTTGTTACCAATTTTTTTGAGGCACTGCAGAAAGAACTCAGCACAAGGCTCAACTTACAGAATGAGCTCCTGATTCAATCCCAGGCACAGATCTCTGGAGCTGCTGGCCAGCCAGCCTAGTCTTCTTAGTGAGTGCCAGGCCAGTGAGGGAGACTCTGCCTTGAAAAGCAAGGTGGAAGGACTTGAGTGACAACACTCAGAACCGGCCATTGCCTCATACACATGCATCATGCATTTATATTTTATGAGATGTACTCATAAAACTCTGATGTGATTTTTCTGTATTTCTCATTGTCGAATCAATCATTTGCATCCTGTATTTTCTTTCATTCAGCTGTTTTATTTCTGTTCTCTTGAACACAATCAGGAATTTATATCTCTTTGGTTTGTTGAACATTATCATCTTTAGAATTCTTTGAGATTTCATCCTTCATCTTGGAATCTATGACTGGAGAATTGGCAGCTTAGATCCCCAAATCCTTGTTTCTTCATCAGACATTGTATGTGTGGGACTGATTCAATGGCTGGATTATTTTCCCTCTCCAGTATTCTATCAGTGAAGCATTTTCAATGTTAAGGTGGTATTAGGTTGTGGCTGAGTTGAGGGGTACTGCAGGGGATGGGGTTTGTAGCTCAGTAGGTGAACCCTCAGCTCATGTGCTCAAGGCACAAAGTCTGACTTTGATCCCAAGCACCACTCGGGGAAGAAGACTGACTGCCAGAAGTAATCACAATGGATAGATAAGCTGTATGAAATACAGCAATGAACAATTGAAAACAAAAGCTATAGAAAAAAATGAGACAAAGATGGTGTTAGCCAGTAAGGCAGTGCTCAGAAGAGTAGCTAGCGCCATTGGAGAGATTAGAGAAAGCAGGAGGGAGGAGTAACAGGAGGGGAGATGGTAGAGAGGAACAGAACAGCCAGGGCAGGTCAGCTAAAGGTGGTGAGAAAAGGCAGGAAAGATTGAAGCATAGAACACTAATGAGGACTCGTAGGTGGGGAAGGATGGTGGGTGGGGAGGAGAGAGAATGGAGGCCAGAGTGGTTGTGTACATTATGTGCATGAATGACATTGTCGAAGAACATGGTCCAGTAATAACTGTCCATGTCTGCAGTCCCAACACTTGAGAATCCAAACTGAGGAGACCCCAGGCCACCTTCATCCTGAAGTGAGACCCTATCTACAGAAAGAACTGGAAAAGCCCATTTCACAAAAGGAGGTAATTAAATAAGAAAAGTATAAGCCCAAAGGACAGGAAACATGCTTAAGAAAACAATAAAATTTAAGCTACTCAGTCTGACTCAAATGATCTACATAAGAGACATATAATCAGAGAAGACTGTAAAGAGGAAGGAAGGAGAAGAAATGAATAAAGTAAAAACAAACAAAATTCGTAATTAAAATAACAGAATGAAAGTTGAGAGGAGTTTACTGAGGGTCGTGGCTTGCGTGGCAGGAGCTTCCTGGGGGTCGCGGCTTGCGTGGCAGGAGTTTCCTGGGGGTCGCGGCTTGCATGACAGGAGCTTCCTGGGGGTCACGGCTTGCGTGGCAGGAGCTTCCTGGGGGTCGTGGCTTGTGTGGCAGGAGCTTCCTGAGTGTTGTGGGTTGTGTGGCAGGAGTTTCCTGAGGGTCGTGGCTTGCGTGGCAGGAGTGTGAGGTCTGTCCACCACTCAGTTCTCTTCGGGGCATGTGGGCTGTCCCTCCTCGGTGAGAGCATCTTTGCATTGCTCGGTGTCCTGGTTTCTTGTGTGGCTTGTCTGACACTCAGAAGGCAGCTCCCGGCCCAGCATAAGCCATTACTGCTCTGACATCTTTTTGTCTCTAGGGACTGAATGAGGCTGACGCAGACTTCAAACCCTAAGCTGTGACAACTCCACCTTTCTGGGTCCGTGTCAGGCAGGGCAGCTGCCCCACCCCGTGTCTTGCCTCTGCTCCTCCCTCCTGGGATCCCTGTTTGCTTTCCCTGGTTCTGACTGAAGCGTTCCTGCTGGTGCCTGGAAGAACTTTGTGGGCCACTGTTTCTTGTGTGATTGTCTGAGACTCACTCTGGCTTTCAGGTGCGGGCAGTGCCAGACCCTTGCCTTCCAGAGCTCCAGGATCTGGGGCTTCATAGTACTGTGCCAGGAAGAAGAGGGGACTCTCCTGATACCGTGTTGTGTGGACCCCAGGATCCCTGGTGGGTTGCACTGAACCTGTGCTGTTTGCTGAGTCTGTTGCTTTTCATTTGGTGTCTACCCTTCTCTGCCTTTGTCCTCTCACCATCTGTTGACAACATCCATCATCTGTCAATTTATCTACCATGTATCACCATGGAATATCTTATCGTCCAGCCATCATCTAGTATCTACCATCTACATAGTATCATTTATTATCTATCATCAATCATCTATCTTCTTCTAGTAGTACCAGCATTACCATCTTTTTAAAAATTTTATCTTTGTGTGTGTGTACATGTGTGTGTGTGTGTGTGTGTGTGTGTGTGTGTGTGTGAGAGAGAGAGAGAGAGAGAGAGAGAGAGAGAGAGAGAGAGAGAAGCATTGTCTGTGCCTGTGGAAGTCCAAGGGTGACTTTGGGGATTGTCCTGGATTTCTCTCTCCTTTGTGCTTTGCTCTGGTTTTCTCCCGGGCTCCACCTTCCAGGGCTAGAAGTGCAATGACTGCCATTCTACCTGACATTTTTTTTTGTGGGCTCTGTGATTTGAACTTAGGTCCTTCTGCTTGTAAGACAGGGGCTTAACTCTTGAGCCATCTCTCCAGCCCTATCTATCTATTTATATTGTCTATCATCAAGCAACCAATCAATCACTCACCTATTATGTATCAAGTATATCACCATCAACTATATAATTTATATAATCTGTCCATTCTCTTTCTCATAGGTTCCATCATCTCTCCCCCCTCCTCTTCTCCCTTCCTCTCTCTCTCTCTGTCTCTCCCTCCCTCCCTCCCTTCCTCTCTCTCTCTGTCTCTCTCTGTCTCTCTCTGTCTCTCTCTCATATTCTTGAGTCTGGTTCCTGCCCATGTTCTGCTCAGAGCTAAGTGCACTGCTAACAGTACATGACTCTTCTCCCACTTGGTATTACTTGCCTAAGTTTCCTTCCAGCTACCAAAACTTGAATGTCTTCCCTCCATCACCCATGTGGAAAGATGGTTCTCTTACTCTATTTCTGCTCTGTCCCTTGAGATTCTCGATCAGTGTATGGGCAACATGCATCTTATTTCTCCCTTAAAATTAAAAAAAATTTAAATGAGACAAGGTCATGTGTGATAGTTAATCCTGGGTGTCAACTTGACACACTGGGCATTAACTAAGATCAGCCGAGACCACCTGAAGAGATTATCTGGATCAATACAAAGACAGCCCTAGAGCCCATTGGAACCTCCCTAGATCTGATTGGAACCTCCAGTAGTGGACCAGATCAGAGAAACCATGGAACAGAAGACTGGGAAGAAGAGAGACTCTCTAGGAATCTTCCAGACTTCTGCTGTCACCCACGAGCCTCCTGGCTGTATGACTTGCCTGACTCCAGCTTCAGCCGCCAGCCATGCCGCCTCCACCATGAAAGACTGTTTCTCCCCTCTGAAACCATAAGATAAGAAAACTTCCTTTTCTCCCTTAAGTTATTTGACTTTCGTGTTTTCTCACAGCAATAGTTGAGAGTGACTGTTACAGTCGTGCAGTATAGCCCAAGCTGGCTTTGAACTCACTGCCCTCCTGCCTCGGCTTTCCCAGGGCCACATTGCTCGGCTGTTTACTTTGTTCTATCGTTCGTCTCTTGTGCAGTTTTCTACTTTCTCCTAATTGTCTTAGGCATAGAAAGTTAAATCTTTGCATCCGTTCCAAGGCTTGTCTTTCTGGTGTTCCTTAATTATCTCGTGGGATGCTGTTCATGGGTTCTGTTCCATGGCGGTTTAAAAATAACCGTGAGTGTCATTTGACCACACTACTTCCCTATTGGTTCTTTTCACGTAATTAGTTTTCTGAATGTCCAGAAGAAGTACGAGTGCCGTCCCTCCGGCTCTAACCGTTTCCTTGGGCACGAGACCCTGGTCGGATGGCTTGTTTTCGGTCTCCGCCCCACGGCAAGCACAGGTGTCAGTGTTGCTGCTCAGCTAAGTCTGATGGTCTTGAGTCCACGTCCCTGCGTCAGTCCTGGAAGGGGTGGCCGTGTGCTGATCTTGACGTGGGGCTGGGTTAGACGTGTAGCTCTGAAGGCTGGTGCAGGTGGCAGCCTGCGACCCCAGGCGTATGCCCCCCCCCCCCGTGCCGCCCGCAGTCCACCCTCATGCGTCAGCGGTGGTTCTCTGGCCCGTCCAGCGCACTTTTCTGCCCTCTGCCTGGCGTCTTGCACGGGCCCTGAGGAGACCCGCACCTCAGTTACCAGCTTGTATCTGGTGTTTGTAGAAAGCCATGCGCAGTGGATTGAAGTGTGTCCCAAGCAAGGTCCACCCATGCGCAGCACCTGCAGTGTGACGGGGTGTGGCATAAGGGTTTTTGGAAAGGTCATGGGGTCAAAGGCCTCAAGAGGGCTCATGCTGAATTGATCAGGGAAAGGAGGAGGAGGTGTGGCGAGTCGAATGGCAGAGGGGCCGTGGGCCTCCAGGGCTTGTTAGGACCCCAGCTGCTGTTGGAAGCTGAGCATGGGTCAGACGTTTGCTCCTGAAGAACCACCTGCTAACACCCCAATAGTGGCTCTGCGAGCTCCCAAAAACCTGGAAGATATTTCTCTGGTTTTCAGCTGCCACCTGAAAATTCGTTGCACTGTTCTGGGATGTTAGTGCCCATTCTTGCCAGGTTCGCTTTAGTTACCACGTGGTTTTTACTTCTGGGACCACGTTCTGCACTTTGTGATGGGAGATTTGGACGTCCGCAAGATTTCTGCCACCACCTTCCACATCGCCCGTCCCTTACAGGGCGCCCCGTGTGTCTGTGTCCTAGTGCCCTCTTTGACGTTCATGTGGCGAGTGTTTGGCCGACACACGTGCACGTGAGTGTGCACGCATGTAGAAGTGCGCGGTAGATGATTAGGAATCACCTAGGTTACTTTCCACCTGTTTTAAACTCAAAGTGCACCCCCAGACTAAAATGGCATTAAAAAACCTGTGTGTGAGGGGGCGTGATTGTGGGTGTGCACAGAGGGCTGAGAACAGCCTTGGGTCTCAGTCTTTGCCTTCCACCTTGACATGGGGTCTCTGTTCACTGCTGTGTGTCAGACTTGTTGGCCTGTGGCCTCCAGCCCGATTCCCTGTGTCCGCCTCCCATCTCCCAGTGGGGGACTGGAGGGATCACAGGCTCCTGTTATGTGGGTTCTGGGGATCCAAAGTCAAGGGCTTTACTGAGTCGTGTCCCCAGTGCCACTATGGTATATTGTGACAACCGCTAAAACTGAATTGCAGGTGTTCTGCAGCCAAACTTTCAGCTGTGTTCTCTCCCTCTCTCTCCCTCTCCCTCCTTTTTCTCCCCTCCCTCCCTCCCTCCCACTCTCCCTCCCTTTCCCTTTTTCTCTCTTTCCTCTCCTTGTGTATATGTGGTGTCCCTACCGCCACCACTATTTGACAGGTTCTTGCTATGTAGCCCCGGCTGGCCTAGGACTCACGGCGCTCCTCCTGCTTCAGCCTCCCAAGCCCTGGCGTGATAGGCACGTTCTACCACACCTAGCTAGAAGTTGTGCTGGCAGTGCAGAGAACCCTGTGTGGTGGGCTCAGAGTTCCAGGTGGCCACGCAGTTACCCACATTGTGCTTCTGATGCTAACATGGTTTGGCACAGCCTGTGCTGTGGAGATGAGGTTCTTCCAGTGAGAAGCCGGGTGTAACTGAAGGTTAAGAATGACAGTCTCGCTAGTTCATTCTTTTAATGAACAAGATTATGCTGATGCAACTGCGCATTCTGCCTGCGCATCTCGACATGAGGCTGAGGACTTTCCAGAGCTAAATGAAATCCTTTAATTAGAAAGCCTTTGAAAAAAGCAAAACAGGAAATTTACCCACACTTCCAGCTCTGCCTGTGTCCTCAGAGGGCCTTGAATACATGGAGACGTGGGCTCTGCCGTGTCCCCACAGGGCCTCTGGACATGCATGGAGACTTTACCTGGTCCCTGGAGTGGCTGGCCAGGCAGCTTTGAAAGGACAAAGACTTGGCCAACATGGCCACACCCAGGGAGGCAAGCCACCTTGGAGGAGGCAGCTGTCAAGAGTGGTGGGACACTGGCCTGGGGAACGAGGGCACTCGGGTAGACCCACTAGGTCCCTCTGGAGAGGAGAGCCCCAGGCAGCCCGCAGACCCTTGACTCTGAGTGGGTGGCCGACCGCAGGTCACGTGGTCAGGCCACAGACTCACTGTCTGGCTGCAGGGGGTTTGGCTGGTTTCTTGTGTGTGGAGGCTGGGGGGATACCTGCCATCCTGCAGGGGTGGAGGCCGGGGGGACGCCCGCCATCCTGCAGGGGTGGAGGCCGGGGGGACACCCGCCATCCTGCAGGGGTGGAGGCTGGGGGGACGCCCAGCATCCTGCAGGGGTGGAGGCCGGGGGGGACGCCCGCCATCCTGCAGGGGTGGAGGCCGGGGGGACACCCGCCATCCTGCAGGGGTGGAGGCCGGGGGGATACCCGCCATCCTGCAGGGGTGGAGGCCGGGGGGGTCACCCCCATCAGTGTTCCATCACGGTTGGCACATAGTTCTTCATGGGTGGGAGGCAGGTTTGCCACCTACTGTGCCAGGCACAGAGCAGCTCATGGGGGTCTGGCATACCCACTCCCCCGCATAGTCCAGGGGTACCCCACGTGGCTAGGCGTTGGAGCGGAGCCATCGCCAGTTCTTCAGGTATGAAATTCTGATCTGAAGCCTGAACTCCTTCAGTCCGGCCTGTGCTAGACGTTCCTGATCACTTAGGGCACATATGTATTTGCTGTGGAAAAACCCGAGGGCCAGACCTTGCTGGAGACAGGGGAGAAGGGCAAAGCAGCCTCCACAGCGTCACTAGCAGGGGTCCCCGAGGTGCGCTGCCCCCTCCCTGGCCCACGCAGCCACCGGCAGCCAACTGTGGCCCCTCATCGTGCAGGCCCCGCACACGATGACATGCAGTCAGCGCACTGGGCTCGGTGCTTCCTTCTTCCTCGCACATGTGGACTGGGGAGGCGGTGAGGCCGCTCTCCTGCTGTTGCCCGACTGCTATTACCTCTTACAACAAGCTCCCTGTAGAGGCCGAGACGTGGAAACATCTAGAAAGGGTTGGGGAAACTCTCCTCGCTGCAACCCTTGAGCATGAAGACCACTGTGGGTCAGGCCACACTGCCAGCTGGCTGGGACCAGAGCTTTCCATTTCAGTCTCTGGCTGGAAGCTCTGTGCATGGAGACTTCATGGTTGTGTCGAGAGTGGCTGGGGGAATCGGGAGAGCCCGGGAGCAGGCTGGTCCACCTCACATGCACGCTCAGGCTGGTGAGGACCCACGAGGTGCCCTGAGCTCCTGCTGTCTTCAGGGAGGCCGAACTGGTTTGTGCGGGGTCTCTGGGCCCGAGGAGGCTGCACCTGCCTTCATGCTTGAAGCCACGCCCAGTGCTGGGAGAACAGTGTTGGCTGAAATTCCTCAGATTGGCCTTTGTCCAAGTTGATCATCTTAGAAAACTAAGAATTCCAGGAGAGTCAACCTGTGATCCCATGGGCGGTCACAGGTGATCCACGGGTGTGGAATGACCCCAGGTGATCCACAGGTGTGGGCGGTCACAGGTGATCCACGGGTGTGGAATGACCCCAGGTGATCCACGGGTGTGGGTGGTCACAGGTGATCCACGGGTGTGGGTGGTCACAGGTGATCCATGGGTGTGGCCTTCCAGGTGGGTGCCTCTGTAGTTTCCACTGCCAACTTTGACAAGGATTCCCTCCCCTCCCCCAGTCCTGCTCCTTCCTGCCGCCTTTCATGGGCGGTGGATACATGGCCAGGTGGTTCCTGCATGGCTTTGACTGGGGCCGGCCTCCCACAGGTCCACCAGTCCCATTTCAGGTCACATGATCATCCCGTGTACCTTCCGTGACCCTCCTCGCTGTCTTGCAGATAGAGCAGGTCACGTGATCATCCCGTGTACCTTCCGTGGCTCTCCTCGCTGTCTTGCAGATAGAGCAGGTCACGTGATCATCCCGTGTACCTTCCATGACCCTCCCCGCTGTCTTGCAGGTAGAGCAGGTCACGTGATCATCCTGTGTACCTTCCGTGGCCCTCCTTGCTGTCCTGCAGGTAGAGGCGTGGCCCAGGCCTTCAAGTCTCTGCTCAGCCGTGTGGCAATAACTGCTTCTGCCCGTTGTCCCTGTTGGCCAGTGGCCTTTCTCGCGGGGCTTGACACTGGCCTGTGTGTTTGAAAACACACCAGACAATGAATGCTTCAGGGCCTTTATAGCCTGGTGTGCTTTCGGTGACAGTGTGAAACACCCAGAATGAACGCGGTGGGGCAGTGGTCAGCCCTGAGAAAGGAAGAGCAGGGTCACTCAGCAATGGATGGGCGCATGGTTGCAAAACGCAAAGTGTACGAGGATGTTGCTGAGTGACGGATGGGGGGGCAGTCAACATCTGCGGCTCAGCTCTGCTTTCCCGCGTGTTTAACAGTTACAGGGGCGCATGAAACGGGCCGCGAACAGGAAGCAGTTCCGCCCCACTAAAGCTCTGGCTTGGTTTCCTCAGGCAGGTCTTGGCGTAGCCCAGCCTGCCTTGTGGTTGCCGTGACCCTCTGCCTCAGCGTGTCTGAGTGCTGGGCTACAGGCACCTGCTGTGTAGACCGTGGCTCTTTCCATCACTGTGAACTCTGGGTTCAGCCCACCACCCCTGATAGCTTTCGACGTCTGCACACATGTCCTGTCTCGATAGTTGCCATCCAGGTCTGTGCGTTTCTGGGCTCCCTCGTGTCTAAACCACAACTTAAATCTCACGTTTGAGTCAATATGTCCTGTGTCCTCCCAGCAAGGCACCTTCCTTTCAGGCTTCTTTGGCAATTCCAGAGAAGCAAGGACAGGAAAGGGCTTGGGCGGTGTGGCGGCTACTCACAGAAGTAACTGGAGGGACTAAGCTTCTTGGTACACCTTGAGGGATCATCTAAGGCTGGCCTGCAGGAGACTGTGCACTAATGTGGAGGTGGGGAAGATTGTTCCTGGGAGATGGAAAACATGAATCTAGTTGGTCCCTGCAGACAGGTAAGCGAGAAGACATGCTTGGGTTCTGGCCCCCCCCACGCTTCCTGTGGACTTGGTGTGATTGGTTCCACAGCCCCTGCTGTTAGATTTCTCGCCATGATGCACCGTAAACTGATGTCATAGGCTGGAATAAACCTGTTCTCGCAAGTTGAGTTGTGCACTCACACAGCAATGGAAAGGGAAACTGAGATTGTTTCTACTTAGCGGCTCTATGCTGTGATCCACTGGGCTATAAATATAGCTGATCACGCCGGGTGTTGGGGTCACAAGCAGAAAGGGGGATATTGGCGTGTATCTCTGGGGCCTCCAGAACGCCTGTGTCTGACGTGGCGAGGAAGTGTCCTTCTCTGTCACCATGGACTCCCGTGTCTCTCTGTCTCTGTAGCTCCTCACTGCTTCCTCTCGGTGGGTGCCCGCCCAGTGGGTGAAGGTGAAGGTGTTCCTTTGCTGGCCACGCCCCCTGCTGGCCACGCCCTTTGCTGACCACGCCCCTTGCTGGCCACCCCCTTTGCTGGCTATGCCCCTTGCTGGTCACCCCCCTTGCTGGCCACCCCCCCTTGCTGGCCACGCCCTTTGCTGGCCACCCCTCCTGCTGGCCACGCCCTTTGCTGGCCACGCCCTTTGCTGGCCACGCCCTTTGCTGGCCACCCCCTGCTGGCCACCCCCCCTTGCTGGCCACGCCCTTTGCTGGCCACCCCCCTGCTGACCACGCCCTTTACTGACCACGCCCCTGCTGACCACGCCCTTTGCTGGCCGGTCCCCCAAGGGCACTGCTTGCATCCTGCGCCTGGCCAGATGAGGGCGCCATTGTCGCTTGGCTGCATTGCGGATGGGCCGCCTGATTCTCGCTGCGCAGCGTCCTGTGAGGCGCCCGCGGTAGTCTTGATGCTCACACCTGCCCCCCACAGCAGGGCGCAGGCGGGTCTTGCTGGGGGTCTGTCCCTTTGTGCGATGCTTTGCTCCTGTGCTCTGTCTTACGCCTCGAGGCTGCTGCTCAGCCAGTGTCCACACTTCCTGCTCATGGGAAGGTCTGGGAGTCTCCCTCTTTCCCCTCCATGGGTGCGGTGGGGGGGACCCTGGGCCTCCTCCATCAGGCCCCCTCCTCAGAGGAAGGCTTTCGGGCACCAACGGCGCAAACCCACTCTCAGGTCTGTGCTGGACTTGCCCCTTCTCTGGCCGGGACAGCGAGTGAGAGACGCACCCTGTCTGTTGCCTTCTGGTGAGTTCAGGACTCAAGAGCAGCAAGTTCCCCTTGGAAATCTAGTGGCAGGAAGGAAAACGATTGGCATATGGTGCTGTGAGGGGCCGAGCAAGCGTCTGGAGAGGCTGCGAGGCTTCAGCAAGGTCCAGTTCAGCACTTGATGGGACACTCCCAGCACAGTGATAAGGGCGGGTCACTTCTGAGCCAGTGTGCGGTCAGTGTTTGGGGTCTGACGTTCTCGGGAGACCTGATCACTCATTTGACTTCCCCACGTCCAGAACAGTGGAAGGGCCAGCCGGGAGTCGCCGTGTAGGCTCGCACCAGTCCCCAGGTGGCAGTTACCAAAGCGCAAGTACAGGCCTCTTTGGATAAACACAGAGACACCAGTTCTGTGGCTCAGTTAGGCTGAGTGGGCAATTCCTTTTGGCTGCCTCAGTCCCAGGGATCCTAGTCTCTGCCTTCTGAGGCTGCAATTACAGGCAGGTCCTTCCTCAACCCAGCGTCTTATGTGGGATCTGGGGGATTTGGTCCTGTCCTTCGTGGTGGACAAGCACTGTGACTTCTGACCCATCTCTCCAGCCCACTGCTAATGACTTCGTTGTCACATGTGAACCTTTCAATATACTCTTGGATTCAGATTATTGACGCTGTGCTGAGGAAATTTTGTTTTAGAATTCATATGGAGAGAGAGAGAGAGAGCAAGATAGAGAGAGATCATGTGTGTGTAAGTGTGTGGTGTTCATCTATCTGGGGTATGCATGTGTGCATGTGCAACCTATCTGTGGGGTGTGTGTATGGTATGTCTGTGTACACAATCACGTGTGTGTGTGTGTGTGTAGTGTTCATTTGTGGGGTATGCATGTGCACCGATATGTTTGGTGTGTCTGTACACATGATTACACGTGTTTGATGGCTTTGCTGCTGCTTTGAAAGCAGCACTGACTTCTTATGATAAGCTAGTTTCTTCTTCTTTGGAACTGTTAGAGTTGGACTGGTGCTATTCTTAGGATTCACCCGGGGACCTTCCTGGTCGGCCTAGCTCTGTGTGTATGGTTTAAATTGGCCTTGATTTTTGCAGTTCTTCTACAGTTTGTATATTTTCTTGACACAGCTTTTGTACTCTTGTCTTTGTAGTAAATTATCCATTTTAAGGTCATCTGTGTTGTTGGTGTGCAGTTGTTCATAATTACAACATGGGCTGATTTCCCCACCTTCAGTTTTAGTTTTAGCATTTTGAGCTCCATCTATCCCCCTTTCTCTTCTCCCCCTTCCCTTTCTCCCTCCATCTTCCTGTACTCTCCCTCCCTCTTCTCTTCTTCCTTCCCTTTGTCTGTTATCAAACCAAAGGACTGACCATTTATTTTTGTATTCTCCAGTGACTCATTTCTGGGGTCCCTCAGAACTTTCCTGTCACATCTGCCATGGTCTTAGTTATTTTGTGCCTTTGTGCCTTGTATCTGTTGGCTCACTTGGCTCTTTACTTTCTTCCTAAGGTGTTCAGTTCAACATCACCTTATTTAATTTTCCTTTATTAATTTGTTCTTTGACCTGTGTTCTTTTTCATGTAAATGTTGACAGCTAACAGTTGTCCCCAGGTTCTCACTTCATGGCATTCCTAAGTTCTGGTGTGTTCTGTATCTGTCATTTCAAAGTACTTTCAGATTTCTTTGATTTACTGGCCATTCTAGGGAATGCTGAGTTCCTATTTTTATGAATTTCATAGTCAACCTTCTGTTACTGACAGTTTTACTCTACTATGGTCTGAGGTAACTTTGAGTGCTCTAATATTGTGAAGTTTATTGAGACTCACTCAGTGCGCAGCTTAATACACATCAGCCCTGGGAATGTTCATGTGCAGTTATGAATGATGCTGGTTCTGGTCGCGTTCTAAGGGGCCTGGTGGGCCTTGTTGATTTACAGTGTTGATTGTGCTTCCTTGTGGACTTTCTGGCCTTCTGTTTCATCTGACATGAAGACGGGGCATCAAGTTTCAGTCTAGTCTTGTAGAACTGTCTGCTGGAACTTCGGTTCTTCATGGTTTTGATCATGGTTGGGATATAGAGTGTCCAGATGTGTCTGTAGAGCAGCCAGATGTGCACGTAGGGTCTGTGGTAACCGTGCTCTCCTCATCTTGCAGAGTGAGCCTCTCATCACTGAACTCCGCTCTGGGTTGTGCGACACAATCTGGAGACTACAGCTGTCTCCTGGCTGTGCTCAAGTGGAATAGCGACTGCTGTCTTTTAACTTAAGTCTTTGGGTTGAAAAACGAATCTCGTGTAGGAAGCTGTAGTTGAGTCATGTGTTTTATCATTTTGCCGACCTTTAACTGGATAGTTAACTTCTCACAGTCTGCAGTTGGTGAACAAGGACTCTGGCCTGTTACTATTCTATGTCTTTAAAGTGAGTCTAGTTCTTGATTACTTTACTACTGCCTCCTTTTACATTTAATCATTTTTCCAAGTGAACTCTTTGAGTTCCTCCTTGTGCATTTCTTTGTATATAGTTTTCTTAGTGTTTACCTGGAGGAGTGGAATTGCAATCTTAAATGTATGAAGAGTTTTAACTAATAGCAACCTAGCCCTACTAGGCTGCTCCTAACAGCCTCTCGTTTCAGCTCACTGTTGTCCTTTTTAAAATTATTTTTAAAGGTCTTTATTCTGTGTAGTAGATTTCCCTGGGAAGGAGTGAGTATGCACACTACACTGGTGAGTTCTCCCCTTTACCACGCGGGCTCCAGGACTCGGGGACTCAGGCCACCAGGCGTAGGATCAGCCCTTACTGCTGAGCTCTCATTGGCCAAGTCTCGGTGTTTCTGCTCAGAGTCCGCTCCTGCAGGTGGGCTCTGTGCTAGACCCTCTCGGCTGCGCTTTTCCTGCCAGTGTTTAGGTTTCTCCTTCACGTTTGAAGGGAAGGTCTGTTGGCCGTAAACGTGCCGTCTCCGGTGTTTGTATGACGTCTTTTGAGCAGTTGGCTTTTGGTTTTCTTGCGATGCCCGCGGGTCACGTTTCTGCTTTTGCTCAAGACTCCCCGGCCTCACTCTGTCTCCGGTGGCTGTTTTCAAGGTTCTCTGCCCTGGAGTCGCTGAGGTTCTTGTGTGCATGTAGGCTCATACTTTATTAAATGAGAGTGATTTTGTCCACTACTCAAAGGTACTTTCCCCTCCCGGAACTCACTGCGGGTGCAGCCTCATGTGTTCCGAAGGTCTCAACGGCCTTTTGCTTCTCCTTGTAGCCTTAGGAAAGGCAGCGCGAGACAAATTTCCCTTCAGACGATCTGCGTTAGGACTAGAAGCTCACGGACCGAGACGGCCATGATGAAGCCCAGAGGCAGGACAGCACCGAGACGGCGGCCAGAATGGCGTGGTGGGGGCTTCGGAAGGGAAGAGGCAGACCCTTCTCGTCGCATGACGGAGTTACAGCACCTGCCACAGCAGCGTTGCAGGGCTGCAGGGGAAGAAAGAGTGGGGGAGGGGCGCTCTTTGCTTTTCCCAGGGTGGAGTTTAGTTCCACGCCGTGTGCCTGGCCCAGTGCTGGAAGCCAGGCAGCCTCATGAAAGTAGTCAGGGTTCAAGGTTGTCCGGCTCTGGGCCTCAGCGGGGCTGGGAGGGAGAGAACGGGGCTGCCGGGACAGCTGCAGGGCGGCAGCGGAGCTGGAGCGGAGACGCGATGTTGTCTGGTTGCAGGCTAGAGGAGCAGGCAGAGCCTCTGTGATCCGACGCTTCTTGGTGTCTCTTCACAGCCTGGATCATCTAATGAGCCGTTCCCGACCTGGACACTCTCCGCTGTGCGATTGTACATTTCAGCCATTGTATTTCCACCTCCCCAGGTGGGCTCTGTGCTGGAGCCTGTTCACACCTCACCTGGCCTGCAGATGGGCTCTCAGCTAGAGCCTCTTCACACCTCACCTGGCCTGCAGGTGGGCTCTGAGCTAGAGCCTGTTCACACCTCACCTGGCCTGCAGGTGGATTCTGAGCTAGAGCCTGTTCACACTTCACCTGGCCTGCAGGTGGGCTCTGTGCCAGAGCCTGTTCACATCTCACCTGGCCTGCAGGTGGGCTCTGTGCTAGAGCCTCTTCACACCTATGTTGTAACCCCCACTTTCTGTTTTTACACAGCCTGACCATCATTCAGAGGCAGAAACTGTGGTCCCTTTATACACCATGACCATGTGCACACGCGTGGCCTCCATCCTTCTGGGACCTGCCCTGCATTGTGACCATGTGCACACGCGTGGCTCCATCCTTCCTGGTACCTGCCCTGCACTGTGACCACGTGCACACGCGTGGCTCCATCCTTCCTGGTACCTGCCCTGCACTGTGACCACGTGCACACGCGTGGCTCCATCTTTCCTGGGACCTGCCCTGCACTGTGACCACATGCACACGCATGGCTCCATCTTTCCTGGGACCTGCCCTGCACTGTGACCACGTGCACACGCGTGGCTCCATCTTTCCTGGGACCTGCCCTGCACTGTGATCATGTGCACATGCGTGGCCTCCATCTTTCCTGGTACCTGCCCTGCATTGTGACCTTGTGCACACGCGTGGCCTCCATCTTTCCTGGTACCTGCCCTGCATTGTGACCTTGTGCACACGCGTGGCCTCCATCTCCCCTGGTCCTTGCAGGAGCTTCTCAAGGCCTCATTCAACCGCTGTCATCTCTTCTGCTTTTCTCATGACTCCTGGAGTAGCTCTTGTCTCATCCACTTCTTACCTCTTATGCTGCAGAGCTAAGCTACTGTACATTTTCCTTTCCATATTTCAAAAGAAACCAGCAGCCCCGGCTGTGCTTGAGAGAGCTCCAAGGCAGCAGAAGCAAAGGGAACCTTGCGCCAGCCCTTCCTTCGGGATCACATGGTGGCTCCAAGCAACCCGCCCTTTTGGATCACGTGGCTACAATCTATCCTTGTGAGAATAGGTCCGTCACACTGGAAGTGGAAGGGCAGATGGAGGCCACGCGTGTGCACATGGTCACAGTGCAGGGCAGGTCCCAGGAAAGATGGAGCCACGCGTGTGCACATGGTCACAGTGCAGGGCAGGTACCAGGAAAGATGGAATGTGGGCCGTCAGCTGCACATCGGCCACCAAGCGGCCCGTGAAAATGTCACCATGCACTGGGCTGAATTTCAGAGGCTCCTTCTCTAGAGCGAGGAGGGTTCCGTAGGTTTTGACTCCCACAAGTAAATTCCCTTTGCTGCTTTCACCTCTGCTTCTGGAGGTGGAGCTTTGGGCTTGTCACTTGCTGCTGAGTGAAGGCAGCTGCCCTGTGACCATGAAGGAAGCATCCGGTCCACTGGCACTGCCTGCGCAGCCAGACATCATATGTCAAAATCGAAGTACCCCGAACCCATACATGATAGAAACAAACAAACCCAAAACAATAAAACTAGCTGCAAAGGGATCAAAACTTAAATGAAAATGTAAAAACTGTTTATTTTCCAGACAGGAGCAGGTGTCTTCAGTGAAGGGTTCATCTGCTTACCACGAAACCCAGGAAGTAGGGCTAACTAAAGTATAAGAGTAGGAAGAGCAAGACAAAGGCAGGAAAGGAAAACAGGGCTCACGCAGGTGGGGAAACAGCATCAAGACAAACCAATCTGCTTGAAAACAGCCCAAGCTGAGATTTCAGAGGAGTTCGGACAGAAGGCAGACTGGCTTATAAGGGGGTGCTGAGCATCACGAACCCTGAGAAGAGTGATGTCATCGCGTGGGGCGGCTGCCTGTCCAGCACACTGTGACACTGCGGACTTGGCAGCGCCCTGGGACTTGGGACTCTGGGCTGTGCAGACATCGCTGGCAGAAGCAAATGAGGTGGTGCTGTGGCGTAGCGTTCACCAGAAGGACACTGAGAGCATAAGCTATCCTGCTCAAGTGTGGCTTAGTGGATGGGGATGATTCGGGGTCCCTACGGGAGCAGTGGCCCAAGGCATGAGCCATCCCTGGGGAGCTGTCCTCAGCTAGTGTGCTGACTCACCGGATCTGCGTCCCCGAAGCTCCAGGCCGCCTGCAGGCAGCTCAGTGGGCTGCAGGGTCTCTTCCCCCTGTCACTTCCTGCCTGTATCACCCCAGAAGGGGTCTCGCGGACCTTGTGAGTCGCAGGAGCTTCCTGAGATTCATTTGCTCACAGCCTGAGCTGCTTCCGCTTTGTGCGCTTCCGTAGTCTTCGGGGGTGTCCCTCCAGAGGGGATGTTACAGCTCAGGAAACAGCTTTACAGGTTCCCGAAACACGAATCATGGGCTCAGCGGCCGAAGCGCTAGCCCTCCAAGCAAGGACACCAGATCTCACGTACGATCCTCGGGTTTGTACTGGGGCTGCTTGTAATGCTAGCATTGGAAGGCAGACTGGGGGTCCCCAGAGTAGGTGGCTATCAGTGAGTTGGATTAGAGGCCCTCGCTCAAGAATAAGGTGGAAAAGTGAGGATGAACACTGTAATAATAATACCAGCCTTCACATGCAACCCCAGCTTCTCACGCATGTACCACAGTGCACCCCCATACAAGTATTTCTCCTACACATACATGTGAAATGGAAAAAACCAAACACTACTTATTGCAGCTATAAAAATCTGAATTTATGCCAAAATATGTGGTTGCTCATAGCGGCTTTTATCTATGACGGGCAAAACTTAGCCACTCACGGAATGATTGGCCTTTCTATCACAGAGGAATCTCTTGGTGGTGAGACACAAGCTGTTCATGCCTGTTAAGAGCAAATGGGTCTCATTGGGTGGAGCCATCTAAAAATACTTCCTGCAGTGTAGTCTTGTCTGCACGTAGCCCATGTAGATTAGTTGTAGATCAGTACCTTTGTCTGCGTTCCAGGCTATAGCAAGGTGTGGACCCTCCGCTCTGACTACTGCATCCTGCTGTCTTGTGGTCTGCGCAAGAGCTTGGGAAAGCATCAATGGCTTGCTAGTTGAATGATGCTCCTGAAAGGAAAAGCTGCTAAAACCTCGGTCTGCTCCACGTATGAAGCTTATGATGGCAAGAGAGGTTTCCAGCAGCCTGCGATAGACGAGAGGTGGGGAAGCTTGACGGGCAAGACCCTCCAGAAGCCCCTGGTTCAGGGAGGAGAATCCTACTTCCTTCTTCCTCTTGGGGGGAAAGCAGGGCGGGGGAGCGAGGATCCAGAACCCGCTTAGCACACCGTGGCTTCACGCAGCATAGCATCTGCTTTCTGATTGCCACGGCAACCCTAAAATCAGGTGAAAGTGGCTTCAATTATCAGTGGGAAAGACAAAGCAGCTGGAGATGGGAAGAGGATCAGATCAGACTCTCCAAAGAGCCCACAGACAGCCGCTGAGGTTGTCTCGGGGGTTTGCTGATCAGGACAGTGCAAGGGGCTGAGGGAAGATGGTTCCAGAGAGTGTTTCTGAAAGGCATATGTCTCTGAAATGTTAAAACTTACCTCTGGGGGTGGGGGTGGGGAGATGGCCCAGTTAGGAGGCCCCAAGTTTGGTCCTCAGACCCAGGTAGGTGCAGGTATGTTTGGCGGTGTGGGGTGTGTGTGGTGGAGGTCCACAGCGCTGGATCATTAGCCAGCCGACCTAGTCTACATGGGGAGCTCCGAGCCAATGGTAGACCCTGTCTTTAAAAAAAAGCGATGGAAGCTGAGAGCTGTGCTCGAGGTTGCCCTGGCTGGCTCTGCACGCATGCACACACACGTACACATGCCCCTGCACACATGCGCTTCCCCTCTCCTAAGTCATCTGTGAGAAGTTAGTACTTTCTTTGCTGTTGCTGTTCATCCAAGAGTCGTGTGTCCCTGAGTCCTGGGCGCCCTTCCTTCCGGGAAGCCTGGAACCCAGGGCCTACTTTGCAGCAGCTTCGGGCAGAGGCTTGATCCAGCTGGGATGATCTGGCACAGGTAGTTGGGGATGGAAAAGCTGTGGAGGCTGCGTGGAGATGGGGCCTGGATTTCACACTGGGCAAGTAACCAAGAGCTTGCTGGCAGGGGGCTGCAGCAAGACACGTGCTCCAGATATGACTGAGCCACCGCATGCAATGGGGCTGCAGCAAGACACGTGCTCCAGATACGACTGAGCCACCGCATGCAACGGGGCTGCAGCAAGACACGTGCTCCAGGCACGACTCAACCACTGACTCGTTTTTCTTGGGAATGCTATGTGCCAGCCAGGCTGAAGCCCAGCAACTTCCTAACTTCCTCTCAGAGTGCTGCAGCCCCATTGCATGCAGTGGTCAGTCATGTCTGGAGTATGCATCTTGCTGCAGCCCCACTGCATGTGGTGGCTTGGTCATGTCTGCAGCATGCGTCTTGCTGCAGCCCCATTGCATGCGGTGGCTCGTCATGTCTGCTGCATGTGTCTTGCTGCAGGCCCCGTTGCATGCGGTGCCTTGCTCATATCTGGAGTGTGTGTTTTGCGCAGACCTGGCTAAGCATGCCAAAGCAACTTTTACAAATACGACAAAGGGTTTTGAAAACACACGTGCCAGACAGGGCGTTGCTTGTGCGCATATCCACACGGGCAGCTGGGGAGAGTCCGAGCTGCCCACTTCTCTCTGGCTGACAGCTGTGGATAAACTGGTCTCCCCAGCACCCCTGGAGCCGGGCAGGGTCCCAGCTGCCAGAGAGGGATGAACTGGCCATTAGGGTGCCATGTTGGGGCAGCCTGACCTACTGCAGGGAGCCGAGCATATTCAGTCTGTTTCTCCCTCTTCCAGTCTCGCTGAGCGTGAAAAATAACTGATTTTTATTCCACAGACTCTGGGAAATAGCCTTTGTTCTTCCTGGCCTTGGAAAAGTGGCCTTAATCCAAAGTGATTACCTGCGGTGCGCTAAGATTTATTCTTTGCTGATAGCCTCTCCTGCCGACTGAATCTTGGGCTCAAATTGCCCACAGCCTGTCACAGAAGGCCGTGTGCCTTTCCATTCCCGTGTCGAGAATGACATTGAAGTCACTTCGTCCTCTCTGACGCCTTTGTGAGTTAGCATCGACCGCCAGGACTGCTTCTTCTCTCAGCTAAAAGCAGCCATAAAAACTTCAGTTAGAAGGAAGCTCGGCTTTGATGGTGGGGGTGAGGGCCAGGCTGCTCCCAGCATCGCGGGGCCACCATTCTTTCCATCTGCTTCGGTGCCGACTCAGGGTCCTCCAAGGCCCCGTGTCCAGGGGAGAGCGTGAGCCCTGGACCTTTGTCCTGGCATCCGTCTCGGCAGTTTAGAAGGCGCGTATGTGGGCTTGTGCTTTCGTGGATCGATCACAGCAGCTGTGTGGAGAGAATTCTGTGTCTTTGCAAATCCTCTTGGCGGGCAGCTGCTGATGGGCTGAGGTCGGGGCTTGGAGGACATGCGTTTGCTGCTGGCTGTAAGGATCAGTGCTGACTGCTGTTGTCTGTCCAGAAAGTGACCCAGTCAGTTACCTTCATGTCGCTCCAGTCCCTGGACTTCCCATTGCTGTTTGTGTTGGGCAGAAGGCAAGAACCAAGGTGACCCCATTCATGGATGCCAGGAAGTGGCTCCGCACTAAGATCATCTCTGGCCTCTGTCTCCTCAGCATGTGGCTTTTGCTGTTTTGCACTATATAAAAAATAAAATTTCAAATTAACTGCAGTTTAGCTCTATCTCAGTTTTTAATTGCTTGGAATTAGCGCTTGATTTGCATAGTACTTGATTTGCCAATTATCCGTGACCACGGGGTAATCTGAGCAGAAAGGCGGACGACTTCTGATTGCATTCCATCAGGGACGGAAGCAGGTTGCCAGCGATTCTGGATGGAAAAACCCAAAACCTGCTGCTGCTCAGTGTGGACACGTGCCTGTGTTTGTGTGAGCACAGATACCACTTTCTGGGAGCTGGTTTGCAGAAAGGCGGGAGAAATCAGAAAGTTCTGGGCTCCAGCTGACTCCGGGAACCCCTCGCTGGCCCATTGTCTTAGCCCACAGTGGAGCTACGGCTCAGACCCGACGCACCCCAGCTGTCTGTTTCGGATCTCCTCTGAAGAGAGGTCAGGGGAGCAGCAGCCCATCTAAGTTCTTCCCTGGGGTCCTTGCTTATCGCCAAGGCTGATCATTTGCACCTGGGGAATCGGACTGCTGTTAAGTCAGTGGAGACGCGGAGAGCCAGTCAGAGCATCAATCACACAGCGGGGAGGTGGGCCCGACACTGAGTCCAGCTGGTCTGACTTCACACCTGTGAGACCAGGGCGCCTCAGGGTGACCCTTAACAAGGTAGATTAAGGCCACTTGAATCCTGGAATTGGGACTGTCCCCAAACCTGACCCTGGGGACTCTCTGTCACTGCCCGCACTTGGAGGGAGGAGTCTGTCCAGACAGCTGGAGCTCATGTCTGTCAAATCCAAGGACAGGCCCTCCCCAGAGACGTAGATGACACAACACGGGGGTGGGGGCAGGCCCTCCTTTGGGCCACAGGGGACAGGCCCTCCCGTGGATGACGCAGGGGACAGGCCCTCCCGTGGACGACGTGAGGGGACAGGCCCTCCCATGGACGACATAGGGGACAGGCCCTCCTTTGGGCCACAGGGGACAGGCCCTCCCGTGGATGACGCAGGGGACAGGCCCTCCCGTGGACGACGTGAGGGGACAGGCCCTCCCGTGGACGATGTGAGGGGACAGGCCCTCCCGTGGATGACGGGAGGGGACAGGCCCTCCCGTGGACGACGTGAGGGGACAGGCCCTCCCGTGGACGACGTGAGGGGACAGGCCCTCCCGTGGACGACACAGGGGACAGGCCCTCCCGTGGACGACGTGAGGGGACAGGCCTGAGCCCTGCGTGCCGGACCTGGGGCGATGGGGCTCATGTCCGGCTTGCTGTGTGTTGGTCACTGTGGTCTGGCCCTACTTCCCGTGGGCCTGCCTTGCTTTTGGAACAAGAATACATCTCTGTAGCGCTGGGCGTTGAAATTATGAGGTGTCTTTTGGATTTTTCAGAGCCTCATGGCTAAGGGTTTGTCATAAGTCCCAGAATACACTTAGAACTTAAACCATATTAGAACAGTGATATTTTGGATAGGAATGAGCGTGTTTTCAGCTGCACACAGGAAAGACGTGACGTTAGGTGGAATGGGAGTGGAAGGACTTGTCACATTAGAAACGGGGAGTGCATCCTGGAGACTTGGGGGTGTCAGTTGTTTCTTCTCTGCTCTGGAAATCCTAATCTTGCCCGACAGCTAAACCCCATCTGGAAGGCGGAGACCAGGGACCCGAAGGCAGGATGACAGACGAGTGAAGAATCTGTTTCAATGATTGACGTCGATCGAGCGATCGACGATGCATGACATCAACCTGTGGCCTCCTCTTGCATGTGCATTTTTGCCCATACATGTGTGTCTGAACATGTGAACGTGTACACACGTGCACAGAAACCCCTTGAGGTGCCCAGGGCAGCTGTGCACCATGGTGGCCCGGCAGCCCTGGGCAAGTCCATAAGCCTTTGGTAAGGCTGGAGAGGCCCCTGCAGCCATTGAGAAGGCCACACAAGCATCTCTTGCAAGTTCACATATGTGGGTGTCCTGACCACACATGTCTGGGAGCACATGTGTCCTCCTGACCACACGTGTCCTGGCTGACCACACCTGTCCTAAGTGACGACTCATGTCCTCGCTGACCACACATGTCCTGGCTGACCACACGTGTCCTGGCTGACCACACGTGTACTGGCTGACCACACGTGTCCTTGCTGACAACACGTGTCCTGGCTGACTACACGTGTCCTCGCTGACCACACGTGTCCTTGCTGACCACACATGTACTGGGGGTCACACGTGTCCTGGCTGACCATATGTGTCCTGGCTGACCACACATGTCCTGGCTGACCACAGTGTCCTGGCTGACCACATGTGTCCTGGCTGACCACACGTGTCCTCGCTGACCACACATGTACTGGGGGGCACACGTGTCCTGGCTGACCACACGTGTCCTGGCTGACCACACGTGTCCTGGCTGACCACAGTGTCCTGGCTGACCACAGTGTCCTGGCTGACCACACGTGTCCTGGCTGACCACAGTGTCCTGGCTGACCACACATGTCCTGGCTGACCACACATGTCTTGGCTGACCACACATGTCCTGGCTGACCACAGTGTCCTGGCTGACCACACGTGTCCTGGCTGACCAATGTGTCCTGGCTGACCACACGTGTCTTGGCTGACCACAGTGTCCTGGCTGACCACACGTGTCTTGGCTGACCACAGTGTCCTGGCTGACCACATGTGTCCTGGCTGACCACACGTGTCCTCTCTGACCACATGGCCATGCAGATGCTCTGCCCACCTCACCACTGGCCCTGACTGGGGCTTCCTGGGTTGGACAGCTTCATTCGCATGCATGGTAGTTCATGCTGCCTTCTCTACAATTATCTGGCTATTTGCTTTGATTAGATCTTTCCTTTTCTTTGAGGAAATGCTCATAATAATCTCGTTCTCGTGCTGAGACAAACAATTAAAACCACAATATAAAGCAAGTTCCCTCGGGGGCTTGTGGTCTGTGGGGCTCTGGGTGGCAGAGGTGTGGGCTCACTGTGATCACAGAATGCCCCGGACTCTCCAGACACTGGGTGGATGCCCCCCTCGGTTCACACTCTGCGTGGCACAGTGAGCCTCTGAAGGTGGCAGGAAGGCACGGGCTCTCCTGGCCCTGCGGTCCCCACGGGTTCATTGCTATTACATTTCAGCAGCTCGCACATCGTCAAATAACAGCGCCTTCCATCAACTTTTATGTTTCTATGTTTCAAAGACTTCAGTCCCAGGAAGGTCATAGAATTTCTTAGCAGAGGACTTGGGACTTACTTAAGTGAAATCCTCAGTTTACCAGCAATGTATTAAAGCGATGACTTCTAGAAAGAATAAAATCAGAGAATTCATACTGTGGGGCCGAAGCATTTGAGGCTTCTCTCCCTCTCTGCTTTCTCTCCTCTCTTTCTTCTTCCTCCTTTCTTCTCTTTCTAAATACTTTGAGAAGGATGTTGTGGTGTTAATTCATTTACATACTAACAGTCCTGAGAAGGAGGGATGAAGGTATCTTCATGTGTTGGAAGGGTTCACAGTTGAAACTAAATGCCCAGTTTCCCTCCAGGATCTGCAAGAGACCAGGGATAAAGAGAAACTAAATGAGAGAGAGAGGGAGAGAGGGAGGGAGGGAGAGAGAGAGGGAGGGAGAGAGGGAGAGAGAGATGGAGAGAGAAAGGGAGGGGAGAGAGAAAGGGAGGGAGACAGAAGGAGGGAAGGAGGGAGGGAGAGAAGGAGAGAAGGAGAGAAGGACAGAAGGAGGGAAGGAGAGAAGGAGAGAAGGAGAGAAGGAGAGAAGGAGGGAAGGAGGGAGGGAGAGAAGGAGAGAAGGAGAGAAGGAGGGAGGGAGGGAGAGAAGGAGAGAAGGAGGGAAGGAGGGAGGGAGAGAAGGAGAGAAGGAGAGAAGGAGGGAAGGAGGGAGGGAGAGAAGGAGAGAAGGAGAGAAGGACAGAAGGAGGGAAGGAGAGAAGGAGAGAAGGAGAGAAGGAGAGAAGGAGGGAAGGAGGGAGGGAGAGAAGGAGAGAAGGAGAGAAGGAGGGAAGGAGAGAAGGAGAGAAGGAGAGAAGGAGAGAAGGAGGGAAGGAGAGAGGAGAGAAGGAGAAAGGAGGAGGGAGGGCAGAGAAGGAGCGAAGGACAGAAGGAAGGGAAGTGAGGAGAAGGAGAGAAGGAGAGAAGGAGAGAAGGAGGGAAGGAGGGAGGGAGAGAAGGAGAGAAGGAGAGAAGGACAGAAGGAGGGAAGGAGAGAAGGAGGGAGGGAGGGAGAGAAGGAGAGAAGGAGGGATGAGACATGTTGCCAGGCAGGACGGTAGGACGGAGTTCTGCTGTGCAATGAGCACATCTTTGCTGAAGGAAAAGTGTCACTGGAGCATCTGTCCTGGGATGGCTGCTCTTAAGTAGCGATGGGCATTGGTGCCGTTGCAGGGAACATTGAAGCCATGGCTGATACCTCCGGGTCTGTGGCTGAGTAAACCAGAGAGAGGAGAGAGGCAGCCGGACCCGCCTCATGGCTTGGCCTTACCTCTCAGACCTTCGCTGTGTGCTGCTTTCTGTCCCTCGCCTGCTGACAGGGACTTGACAGGCCAAGTGTGGACTCATGGACTCTCAGGTGACGTCCCTCCCCTGGCTGGGGCTTTGTCCCCTCCAGCTCCCCTGCCACCTCCAGCTCCCCTGCCACCTGCAGCTCCCCTGCTACCTGCAGCTCCCCTGCCACCTCCAGCTCCCGCAGCCACCTGCAGCTCCCGCAGCCACCTGCAGCTCCCGCAGCCACCTGCAGCTCCCCTGCCACCTGCAGCTCCCCTGCCACCTGCAGCTCCCCTGCCACTTGCAGCTCCCCTGCCACCTGTAGCTCCCGACACCTCCAGCTCCCCTGCCACCTGCAGCTCCCCTGCCACCTGCAGCTCCCCTGTCACCTGCAGCTCCCCTGTCACCTGCAGCTCCCCTGATACCTGCAGCTCCCCTGCCACCTGCAGCTCCCCTGCCACCTGCAGCTCCCCTGTCACCTGCAGCTCCCCTGTCACCTGCAGCTCCCCTGACACCTCCAGCTCCCCTGCCACCTGCAGCTCCCCTGACACCTGCAGCTCCCCTGCCACCTGCAGCTCCCCTGCCACCTGCAGCTCCCCTGACACCTCCAGCTCCCCTGACACCTGCAGCTCCCCTGCCACCTGCAGCTCCCCTGCCACCTGCAGCTCCCGCAGCCACCTCCAGCTCCCCTGCCACCTCCAGCTCCCCTGCCACTTGCAGCTCCCCTGCCACCTCCAGCTCCCCTGCCACCTCCAGCTGCTGGCTCCCTGCACCCTCCCCCCTCCGTCTCCCTCCTGGCTACTTCTAGGGACATAGGCGACCAGCACAGCCGCTTCTCGTGTGACTCTTGCAAAATGTGGCTGCAGCCGAGGTCAGCGCAATGCGATCACTTCCTTTAGTTCCCACAACCCCTGGGCCACACCAAGATGACCCCCTTTTACAGACTGCTGCCAGGAGGGTTTGAGTCACCTGGCGAGGGGCCGGGATGGCTGGCAGCCAAGGTTTCCTGGGCCCGCAGCAGAAGTACAAATCTTCTAGAACAACAGTATAGGAGAGCTCTGTGTGTGTGTGTGTGTGTGTGAGAGAGAGAGAGAGAGAGAGAGAGAGTATGGGCTTCATATTTTAAGGTAGAACAAAGAAATGAAGAATCATTTAAAAAAATTCCAACTCCTGACCTGACTGATTCTTCTTTAGATACTTTATTACTTTTTAAAATTGTTTTCAATATCCCCAAGAAAAATTATCCCTACAGTGACAAATGGCTTGTTTGTCTCTGATTCCAACTGCGCTTGCGGTTAACTGATCCCAGAGCTTGGGTTAATACAGAGTCCTGGGAAAAGTGTATTTTTCCCTAAGCCAATTACATTTTCCTCTCCCTCGTGTGTTGCCAGGGTCGCTGTCACGGGGCATCAGTGTGCTCTGCCAGCTAGGACCCCCCGCCCCCGCCATGAAGTCTCCTGTTGTAGCTTTTGGCCAGCGGAAGCAGGAAGGAGGGAGAAGACGTTGGAGAGACTGTCTCTGTGGGACTGTTTGTTCCTCAGGAAGAGATGAGAGCGCTTGGAAGGTTCTGCATCCTTGCTGAGGTCCCTGGACCCCCAAAGCCACCCCGTCTGGGCCTGAGATGGCCCTGAGATGGTCGTCCACCCTGAGTGAGCCCCTCTGTTCTTTCGTCACTTTGCTTGCCTCTCTCCCCACCTGTCTCCCCCCACCTCTGTCTCTAACCCCCCCTCCACCACTCTACCTTCCTGGCATTTAAATATATGATCTCCTTCCCTGAAAGAAAATAGAAAAAAGATTTTTTTTTCTCATTGGAGGTAAGAAGAAATGTAGATCAAAGCTCCGGTGAGCGGTGTCCCCTCGCTCCCCCCCATTGCCCATCACCCCTTCACTGACTCAAGCCTGCGGCCAATGACGGTTCTCACAGCTACAGCTCAGAAGACATTCGGCGTTATTGATAGAAAGCAATGAAATGGCTTTGATGTTCTGGATGGTTCTTTCTGTGAGATGCCGGCATCTGACCACTCTGGAGCCCTGTCCTTGGCCGGCCGACCCGCAGCGTGGCAGCTGGCCTGCTGCTCTCAGAGGCAAGTGGAGGACACACTGATGCCCAGCGCACACCTGGGGACGCTGCCCTCCACCCCCACAGCCACGGAGAATGTTTGTGGCTCGGCCTTGTCTCTGGTTCTCACTGGGCCACCACGTCTCATCGCCCCTCAGGTCGGGGGCTCATCACTCAGCGCTGTGCCGGTCTGGCCCCTTGACCCGGCTCCTTGCCCACCTGCCCGCACGGAGGGCGCGTGCCCGGCTCCTTGCCCGCCTGCCCGCACGGAGGACGCAGTCTTCGGGCCAGGGGCCGCCGTCTCTGTTCCCAGGGTATCTTGTCACGCACAGCTCCCCAGCCTCTGACCACGCTGCAGGGACCCGCGGCCTCAGTGGGCAGCCTCTGCTCATGCGCCCAGCTCGTGCCCTCCTCTCTGGTGGGGCCTGAGCAGGTTTATCAGCAGCACGTGGCTTTCATCTGCAGGAAAAGCTTATTTCGCTCCTCCAAGGGGATTAATGAAGGACGCAGAGTCCTCTGTTTGGTGATGAGACTTTCCAGGTAATTCAGTCACATCCTTCTGGCTGCGAAACACACACACCGGCCCATGAACACACCGCGCTGTGCTGAGAACACTGTGCTGTGCTGAGGACCCTGCGCTGTGCTGAGGACACACTGCACTGTGCTGAGGACACACTGCGCTGTGCTGAGGACACACTGCGCTGTGCTGAGAACACTGCGCTGTGCTGAGGACACACTGCGCTGTGCTGAGAACACTGCGCTGTGCTGAGAACACTGCGCTGTGCTGAGAACACTGTGCTGTGCTGAGGACACAATCTGCGCTGTGCTGAGGACACACATGCGCTTGTGCTGAGGACACCACTGCGCTGTGCTGAGGACACCCACTGTGCTGTGCTGAGGACACACACTGCGCTGTGCTGAGGACACCACTGCGCTTGTGCTGAGAACCACTGCGCTGTTGCTGAGAACACTGCGCTGTGCTGAGAACCACTGTGCTGTGCTTGAGGACACACTGCGCTGTGTGAGGACACCACTGCGCTGTGCTGAGGACACTGCGCTGTGCTGAGGACACTGTGCTGTGCTGAGGACACACTGCGCTGTGCTGAGGACACACTGCGCTGTGCTGTGAGAACACTGCGCTGTGCTGAGGACACTGTGCTGTGCTGAGGACACACTGCGCTGTGCTGAGGACACACTGCGCTGTGCTGAGGACACACTGTGCTGTGCTGAGGACACTGTGCTGTGCTGAGGACACTGTGCTGTGCTGAGGACACACTGCGCTGTGCTGAGGACACTGTGCTGTGCTGAGGACACTGTGCTGTGCTGAGGACACACTGCGCTGTGCTGAGGACACTGTGCTGTGCTGAGGACACTGTGCTGTGCTGAGGACACACTGCGCTGTGCTGAGGACACACTGCGCTGTGCTGAGGACACACTGCGCTGTGCTGAGGACACTGTGCTGTGCTGAGGACACTGTGCTGTGCTGAGGACACACTGCGCTGTGCTGAGGACACACTGTGCTGTGCTGAGGACACACTGTGCTGTGCTAAGGACACTGCACTGTGCTGAGGACACACTGTGCTGTGCTGAGGACACACTGCGCTGTGCTGAGGACACACTGTGCTGAGGACACACTGCACTGTGCTGAGAACACTGCGCTGTGCTGAGGACACACTGCGCTGTGCTGAGGACACACTGTGCTGAGGACACACTGCACTGTGCTGAGAACACTGCGCTGTGCTGAGGACACACTGCGCTGTGCTGAGGACACTGCGCTGTGCTGAGGACACACTGCGCTGTGCTGAGGACACACTGCGCTGTGCGAGGACACACTGCACTGTGCTGAGGACCACCCACTGTGTGACACTGTGCTGCGGAACACTGCGCTGTGCTGAGGACACACTGCGCTGTGCTGAGGACACTATGCTGTGCTGAGAACACACCACGCTGTGTTGAGAACACTGCGCTGTGCTGAGAATACACAGGGCTGCAGTGGGAAACTGAGGATCCTGGACTTCAGGGCTCATGGGCAGAACAGGGAGAGTGTGTTTACATGCGCCCACATGCACCCACATGCGCCCACTGGCCACCCATATCCACATCAGATTCTGGGCAGGCACGCAGTCAGCTTGTGTTCTCAGGGCTGGCCCTTCAATAACAGTGAGGGGTTTGGGGGCTGAACTTGTGCCTAGAAACTGTGTCGAAGTGACGCTTACGAGTGGAGAAAGGAGGTGCTCGCTGCACATCCCACGCTGTCTCCGAGCCAGTGCTGTGCGCTCGCTCAGTGTAGAGGTTTCTCTGAACAGTACTGATCAACTACGACTGAATGGCTTATAGGGAATGAGGCATTTTATTCTTGGCTTATGATAGTCTGGTAATCGTTTCTTGTCCAGCTTGACATGGGCGTCTACAGAATCACCAGGAGCTGAGGGAACTGAAGACACCATATCCATCCATCCAAACATCCACCCATCCCAACGTCCACCCATCCCAACGTCCACCCATCCCAACGTCCACCCATCCCAACGTCCACCCATCCCAACGTCCATCCATCCATCCGTCCATCCATCTATCCGTCCACCCATCCCAACGTCCACCCATCCCAACGTCCATCCATCCATCCATCCATCCATCCATCCATCCATCCATCCGTCCGTCCACCCATCCATCCAAACACCCATCCATCCCTCCATCCCTCCCTCCCTCCCTCCCTCCATCCATCCATCCATCCATCCATCCATCCATCTATCCATCCATCCATCCCTACTTGACAGACCAGCATGTCTGGCCAAGTATATCAAAGGATGCCAACCTCCTCAACCAGTTCCTTCCATCTTACCCACCTGCCCAGGGAGTAGCCCACCCACCATGGCCTTAGCCTCCCCATTGAGCAGATGGTCTCCTGCAGGTTTGCTAAGGGCTTAGCTCAAACACACATGTGCCCACAGCTCAAACCCTCACCTGTGGGCTGACACTTGTGTCTCACTATGATGCACAGTGAAGGCCACTACAGAACTAGGACCTTGGTTTTAGCCGAGGAAGTGTGGCCTGATGCAGAGGGGTGGCAGGTAATTTTCCTTTCTGGCAAACTTTGTCAGTGTGTGGAAATCATAAAGTGAGACACTGGCTGCAGCTTTTAAATGTCCTGAGACACTAAGTGACTCGTAGCAGGTTGTCAGATGGGGAGGTCTCCCAAGCACGCTTCGTGCCTGTCCATCTGTGGGTGGTTACACGCTGCTCACAATGAAGTTGAACAAAGTAATGGTGCAGAATGTTCACGAACATTGTCTTGGACTTGAAGGTCATGGCCAATGAGACTCCTCCTTCCACAGATGCTTCAGGTCTGTGGTGGTCGTCGCTAGTGATCACGTATCACTCACTATATTCTGAGTCTGCCATTTCCCATTTTGCAAGTCCCAGATTTTTAATTTGGGGCACCAGGTAAGCAGCTGTGGCCAGGCCGTGCTTCACCTTCCAGCGACTTTTTTGTTGGTGAGATGAACACTCAGAATTCTTCGCTCACTAGGCATTTTCTGTGCTGAGGAAAGCAAGGTGTGTGCACACGTTCTTTTATAGAAAACTCACGTCAACATTCTAAAAGTAGATTGAGCTAAGCAGAAGTTAGAATAGCGGAAAGAGTGAGAGAGTCAGGCTGGGAAGAAGAGCATGTGAGTGTCACTGGTATCAACAGTGACATCTCCAAGGTCACCTCGTCGGTACACTTACTGCCAGCATCTCGCCACCACCACCACCACCATCACCATCATCACAGACACCATCACCACCATCACCATCACCACCACCACAGACACCACCACCACAGACACCATCATCACAGACACCATCACCATCATCACAGACACCATCACCACAGACACCATCATCACAGACACCACCACCACCACCACAGACACCATCATCACCATCACCACCACCACAGACACCATCATCACAGACACCACCACCACAGGCACCACCACTACAGACACCATCACCACCATCACCATCACCACAGACACTATTACAGATACCATCACAGACACCACTACTACCACCACCACTACCACAGACAACACCACTACCATCACCATCATCACAGATACCACCAACACCACCATCACCATGGGCACTACTACAGACACCACCACAGACACCACTACTATCACCACAATTATTACCACCACTACTACAGACACCACCACCACCACCACCACTACCACCACCACCGTCACCACCACCGTCACCACCACCACCACCACCACCACAATCACCACACATACATACCACCATCACCACCACCATCATCACCATCACCACCACCATCACCACCACCGCCATCACCACCGCATCGTCACCATTGCCATTAGTGTCACCATCACTAACGTATTTCCACTGTCAGCGCCAGCATCATTATCACCATCGTCACCATGGTTATGATCACATGACTATGGCGCCATCGACACTGCCCTCGCTTCATGTCCATCTTCGTCCTCGCCACCACACCACCCTCCCAGCTGTAGCAGGCGAGACCGCCGGCACGGACTGATCCTTGTCAGGCAGTGTGGACGACAGCTGCTGTAACATCTCAGCCGTGCTGTGGGGAGGTGGATCCCACCTCGTTTCGCAGAGGAGGGACGTGGAGGTTTACGTGCGCTGTTCCCATCTCTGCGTCAGCAAGCGCAGAGGCTGGAGTTCAGACTCCTGTGGCGTGACTCTCTCCTGGCTGCTTGTGCTCTGAGCTGGCCACACCCGAGGGCTGTGGAGCCTCTGTGTGGGGTGGAAGTAGGTTACAGACTCAGGTCTTGGGTGGGAATTCCTGCCCTGGTTCCCACCTGCTTTGTTTCCTGTTCCCCCGTGTGAGGAAGCCACTGAGTCACACTGGCCCAGGGTCCCTCCTGCTGTGCCTTCCCTCCACAATGGGCTCGTGTCCCTCTGTAGCCGCGGCAGAAGCACCTTTGCTGCCTTGAGCTGCTGTGTCACACAATTGTCACGTGGGTTCTGTGTGCATGTGGCCATGCATGTAAAATCCCCAAGAAGCAATTGTTCTTGTCTGTGTGAGATGAGATGTGAGTTCTATGTGCATGTGGACATGCATGTAATATCCCCAAGTAGCGACTGTTGTCTGTGTGAGATGAGACGTGAGTTCTATGTGCACGTGGACATGCATGCGTGGCGCACACGAGGAGGTCAGAGGGTGGTCTCAGGTGTCGGTGCCTTATGTAAAGCGGGACATTTCTGTTCTTCCCCTGCATACGCCAGGCTTGCTGGCCCATGGCCTTCTGGGACTAGCCTCTTCTGCCTCCATCTCCACAGAAAGTAGACCACAGGGACCGCACTCCTGCGTTACCACCTCGAGCTGCACATGCTCTGGGGACAGGACCGAGGTCTTCACACTTGTGTAGCAAATACTTTACCCACTTCTTTGTTACTCGATCTGACATTTGCTGTAGTTTGAACCTGCACTGTGCCTCACGGGCCCTGCGCCAAGGCCAAGGTCCCCCACGGCCCTGCGGCAAGGCCGACGTCCCCCACGGCCCTGCGCCAAGGCCGACGTCCCCCACGGCCCTGCGCCGGGGCCGAGGTCCCCCATGGCCCTGCGCCGGGGCCGACATCCTCCGCATGGGGTTGCTGGAAGATGGTGAGGTCCAATGGTCAGTCACTGGGACCCCTCCCATCTCCCCTTCCTCTCCCACACGTGGGGTCGTGAGTGCGCCTGATCTAGCATGTGCTTTCTGCCATCACGGGTCACCTTGTCGTAGGCCCAAGCAACGCCATCACCCAGCCCTAGATGGGGAACTCCGAGACGCCAAGGCAAACCTTTCCTCTCTCTAAATTGATGGTCTCGGGCGTTGGTTGCAGCAAAGGGAAGCTAATGTATTTCTGCTCTGGGTCAGAGTCCTGACCAGTGGACGGCCCAGGTGACAGACCGAAGCAACCGTGTCCAGCTGAGGATGGGCCAGGGGCCGTGCTGGCTCTTTGTTACGTGGAAGGCATGTCCTCGTGTCTGGGCACAGTCATGTAAGCGCTGTGATGAAGCGTTCTGACAAAGGCAGCTTCAGGAAGAGAGCATTGATTTTTTGCTCACAGTTACGAAGACAGAGCGTTGTCCCGGCGGGGAAGGCTTGGTGGCGGGAACAGGAAGCGGCTTCCTCACGTTGGAGCCACCTCAGGAGGCAGAGTGTGAACTCGAGAAAGAGGGCCCGGCCATCAACCCCCCCCCGCAGTGACACAATCTCCAGCAAGACTGCACAACCTTCCTAGACAACACTGCCGCCTGGGGTGGAATGTGCGCGCCCCTGCGGGCACCTCGGTGCATGAGGCCCGCACGTGGGTGTTAGGGATGATGGTACCGGCCGAGCCATCAATGGCGCAAAGATGCTCTTTGGGTGTAAGTCTTAGTGTTCTTTCATCTTCCTTTGCTTCGCCCTCATTCTTTCCTTCACTCATGGGGTGAGAGTTGAGAGGACCGCGGGACACGGTGGGCGGAGACCCACATTCATCCTGTCTGGCTGCCATCTCCAGCCGCCATGACCCAAGGATGACAGACATCAGTGTCCTACTATGTGCAGTGCCGCCTCTTTTTTTTACATATATATATATATTTATTTATTCAATTGCGCCTGCCAGGACCAGAAACGCAGGCCGCCCCCACTCCAGCCCAGTGTCCATACATGGGGTCTAGGATCCGAACTCAGGACCTTCCGCCTGCAAGGCAGAGGCTTAACCCCTGAGCCACCTCTCCAGCCCCAGTGCCGCCTCTTTTTAAAACGTCAACAGATCTGTTGTCTTCGTACACAGGACCGCAGGGGGCCGGTGTAGCCCAGGGGTAGAGTTTGTCTCCTAAGGACCTGGGTTCCATCCCAGCCCATAGAAGCTAAGGCGACCTTGAGAAGAATTGTCTATCTGTCTCTGTGGAGTGGGGGTCGAAGGCTCCACAGGGCCAGGACTGAGTGTGTCTCACCTGCTTCCACGTCGCAGGGTCTGTGGGCCCGGCAGCCCCTCCGCGTCCTTCTCTAATCCTGCTTTTGTCCGACTCCATTTTCTTGGTTGTGAATTCCTGGCACACGAGACTCTATCAATTACAGAATCAATTACCCTGAGTGATGGAGAGGAAGCAGCAGGATGATTCCCACCGAAATGACCTTTACGCGAACATGGAAAGTTCAACTTGAAAAATAGCTCATGTGGAGCCAGTGCCTGGCTGCAGGCCGGCCCGAGGGTGCGCAGCTGTGAGCTCTCCCAGCCCACCCCGGCGCTGTTGCTGGGTGCAGGGCGGGGTGAAGGACGGTGCTGGCCTCAGCTGCCCTTCAGATCATCTCTGGATGGGGGAAATCTGCTAATCTCGGGGGAGCAGTCTAGCCGGGCACGGGGTACCCGGGCTTGTCAAGCTCTCGGCAGCTGTGACGATTAAGGCGCACCATGCACTCTGCCGGTTCCAGGGTCACCTAGTGAACAAGCCTGTGCGCATGTCTGCTTTTCTAGACGGGGCTCCCCGGAGCGGAAAGGCCCGCCCTGGCCGTGGGCAGCGCATTGCATGGACAGCATCCAGTGTCCTTGACTGAGTGACGAGGAGAGAGCCGCGCTGGCCCGGACCTCTGCCTCCTGACCATGCAGGCCACGTGACCGCCCCCTCGGTCCCTGCGGCGCGCCTTCCCCACCACGGCGGATTGTATTTTGGGGCTGTGAATGCAAAGAAGCCCACTACCCTTCCTGAAGTTCCTTCCTGCCAGGTGTTTCTGTCACCACAGTGAGAAAGTCACCAAGACCGCTGCATTTATCCACTTCACCCAAGACAGCAGAGCCACAGACAGACGGGCGCTTGTCTGTGCCCGAGGCAGCGACGCCCAGGGAGGCTTTGGTCTCTGCACGTGCCGCGTGTGCTGGGAAGGAGTGTCATCCTGCCATCTCCTTCCCTTTCAACATGACTGGCCTGGAGAAGGGAGGCGATTCCGGGTCTCTGCTCTCTGGCGCGGGACCCTGACCCGGCGCTGCCGGAGCTGGTCTCATGGGAGCTTGGGGCTGAGGGCTCCCGAGGAGGCAGGCAGCTGTGGCCCTGCGTGATGGTCTCTGTCTTGAGCTCTCTGTGGGGCATGGGGCGAGGTGCGGGAGGACCCAGACATGGAGGGGGGACATGGACATGGAGGGGGGACCGGGGCATGGAGGGGGGACCGGGACATGGAGGGGGGACCCGGACATGAAGGGGGGACCAGGACATGGAGGGGGGACGTGGACATGGAGGGGGACGGAGTGACATGGAGGGGGGACGTGGACATGGGGGGGACCGGGCGTGGAGGGGGGACGTGGACATGGAGGGGGGACCAGGCGTGGAGGGGAGACCGGGCGTGGAGGGGTGACCCGGACATGGAGGAGGGACCGCGCATGGAGGGGGGACGTGGACATGGAGGGGGGACGTGGACATGGAGGGGGGACGTGGACATGGAGGGGGGACGGGGACATGGAGGGGGGACTGGGACAGGGAGGGGGGCCGTGGACATGGAGGGGGGACCAGGCATGGAGGGGGGACCGGGCATGGAGGGGGGACCGGGACATGGAGGGGGGACGTGGACATGGAGGGGGACCGGGACATGGAGGGGGGACGTGGCATGGAGGGGGGACCGGGCGTGGAGGGGGGACCGGGCGTGGAGGGGGGACCGGGCGTGGAGGGGGGACCGGGCGTGGAGGGGGACCGGGCGTGGAGGGGGGACCGGGCGTGGAGGGGGGACCGGGCGTGGAGGGGGACCGGGCGTGGAGGGGGACCAGCACGCTGTACCCTGCGGAGGCTCTGAGCTGGGAGGACATCGGGTGTGCAGCTGGGGGAGCACAGCTAGAGACAGCTCTTGAGAGTCGGGATGTGAGAACTGGTAGGTGGAGGCAGGGGAGGGTGAAAGGTGGGCGTGGGGAAGGTGGAGTCGAGGTAGAGAACAGCACGGACGCTCAAGTCATCTGCCCACATAGTCGTCCTTGACTGCACAGTAGGAAAATTGAAGCCAGCTTCTGGCACAGGAGCCCCTGCCTGAGAAATGAAAGAAAAGCCCATAGGGTTCTCTTTTCTTCTAAAGCAGTAACCGAGACCCCCGGCTTTAAGTTAGAGTTCCCGCAAACCCTCCTCCCACCTCACAGGGAGAAATGAGTGGATTTGGACTATGAGCCTGCGGTGACCCACAGAGAGCCAAAGCAGAATCTGGGTGGGGTTTCCACAGGTCAACGTCCAGGGACCCCAAACGATGAGTATTATCCATGCCATACCTACCAGCTTCCCAGAGGGGATGGGAGCCCCATCCCAAGTCCTGAGCAAGCACATCTCCCGGCAGGTGGAAACGTCCTGAACCATCCGGGTGGCTTGGGGTGACGTTACCTTACTTGCTTTGCTTGGCTTTGCGGAGGAAGGAGGCCGTGGGCAAACGCACCTGGCTTTGAGTGGCATCTGGTTCTCCAAGGTGGCAGCGTCGACCTGCCAGCAAACCACAGCTGGACCCGTCTGTTCTAACCACTGAGCCTTTCAGTCTCAAGGAAAGATGTATGGGGAAATTAGTAAGTGAGTACCCTGATCAAAAATACCCTGACGTCCTGCCTTGACATGGATTTTCCCTTCTGAATCCACTTCGTAAACAAAGACTTGTCCTTTTCCCAGGAATGAAACAAAGACTCGTCCTTTTCCAGGAGCAAAACACTCCTTTGTTCTCCACCCGGCAGTGCTGGCCCTCGTTGGAGGATGCTTTGGAGGCAGAAGGAAACCGCCCTGCCCTCTTGAGTCTGCAGGATGGGGGTGGAAGGCCTGGAGGCTCACAGATGTGGACAGGGGAATGCACCCCCGCATCATGACCCCCCCAGCGCGCTTCATTCTCCTCCACCCCCCATCATGACCCTCCCAGCGCGCTTCATTCTCCACGCCCCCTATCATGACCCCTCCCAGCGCTTCATTCTCCTCCACGTCCCCCATCATGACCCCTCCAGCGCGCTTCATTCTCCTCCACGCCCCCCATCATGACCCCTCCCAGCGCTTCATTCTCCTCCACACCCCCATCATGACCCCTCCAGCGCGCTTCATTCTCCTCCACACCCCCCATCATGACCCTCCCAGCGCTTCATTCTCCTCCACGCCCCCCCATCATGACCCTCCCAGCGCGCTTCATTCTCCTCCACGCCCCCATCATGACCTCTCCCAGCATGCTTCATTCTCCTCCACGTCCCCCATCATGACCCCTCCCAGCGCTTCATTCTCCTCCACGTCCCCCATCATGACCCCTCCCAGCGCGCTTCATTCTCCTCCACGCCCCCCATCATGACCCTCCCAGCGCTTCATTCTCCTCCACGCCCCCCATCATGACCTCTCCCAGCGCGCTTCATTCTCCTCCACGTCCCCCATCATGACCCTCCCAGCGCTTCATTCTCCTCCACCCCCCATCATGACCCTCCCAGCGCTTCATTCTCCTCCACGCCCCCCATCATGACCCCTCCCAGCGCGCTTCATTCTCCTCCACGCCCCCCATCATGACCCCTCCCAGCGCGCTTCATTCTCCTCCACGCCCCCCATCATGACCTCTCCCAGCATGCTTCATTCTCCTCCACGTCCCCCATCATGACCCCTCCCAGCGCTTCATTCTCCTCCACGTCCCCCATCATGACCCCTCCCAGCGCGCTTCATTCTCCTCCACGCCCCCCATCATGACCCTCCCAGCGCTTCATTCTCCTCCACGCCCCCCATCATGACCTCTCCCAGCATGTTTCATTCTCCTCCACGTCCCCCATCATGACCCCTCCCAGCGCTTCATTCTCCTCCACACCCCCCCATCATGACCCCTCCCAGCGCGCTTCATTCTCCTCCACACCCCCCATCATGACCCTCCCAGCGCTTCATTCTCCTCCACACCCCCCCATCATGACCCTCCCAGCACTTCATTCTCCTCCACGTCCCCCATCATGACCCCTCCCAGCGCTTCATTCTCCTCCACGACTCCCATCATGACCCTCCCAGCATGCTTCATTCTCCTCCATGCCCCCCATCATGACCCCTCCCAGCATGCTTCATTCTCCTCCACGCCCCCCATCATGACCCTGCCAGCGCTTCATTCTCCTCCATGCCCCCCATCATGACCCCTCCCAGCGCGCTTCATTCTCCTCCATGCCCCCCATCATGACCCCTCCCAGCGCGCTTCATTCTCCTCCACGCCCCCCATCATGACCCTGCCAGCGCTTCATTCTCCTCCACGCCCCCCATCATGACCCTCCCAGCGCTTCATTCTCCTCCACGCCCCCCATCATGACCCTCCCAGCGCGCTTCATTCTCCTCCATGCCCCCCATCATGACCCTCCCAGGGCGCTTCATTCTCCTCCACGCCTCCCGCTGGATGGATGCTGTGATGCTGGCCTTGGGAAAGAATGAGCTTCCTGCATCTCCGAGCCTGGAGAATCCACCCGGCGGGCTCCTCAGGCAAAGCTGCGGTTCCCCCCACTGTGAGTTATGGGGAGAAGAGGACTCTGCCCCAGGAGCCCAAGCCTGGGTCAGGCTTCTCTGACTGAACTGACCGTGGAGTCTTTGGTTTATTCCATTTTCAGCCTGTTTCCCTGTCTACAGATGTACTAATGGACCTGTTGTTGGATGGTGGAGGCAGAAACATGGGCGGGTCAAAGGGCTACTGGGGTGCTAGACGCGCCCCAGGGTCGAGGGGACCTGCTGCTGTTGAGGCGCTGAGTGTGGCGTCTGTTGGACTAGCAGGGGTGGGGGACGAGGGTGCCCGCCCTCTCTGAGGCCTGGCTCTCCACTGCCGCATCGCGGGACAGGTCATCCGTGTGTTCAGGTGGTCCGAGGCGCGGGCCTGGATTCTTGGATGTGGTCTCCTAGGTTCCTGTAGCCCAGGCTGCCTGAGTGACCGCATGCATCCTGCAGGAGTGTGACTCCTCTCTGTTCACAGTGAGTTCAACGCCGAGGCCACTGCTAAGTCACGCCACCTCCTCCCGCGCAGCACTTTATCAACCCAGGTGATCCCGCGCGGCGTGGGGCTCCCACGCGGCAGACCGAGATACTTTCCTGCAGCGTGTCTGGACCCAGAGCTGAAGCAGTGGTAGAAGGTTCTTAGAAGAATCACCTCATTGTTCAACTCAGGCAGCGTCTTGCAGCACCTTACACCACCAGATCCTGCTCTCGAGAGTTGGGGTGACGCGAACCAGGTGCTGTTCACGCAGTAACCGGAACTGCCTCAGGACCAAGCAAGGCTGTAGGCGCTGACCACTCTCCCAGCCACTCACCTCCTTGAGGGTGTGTTACCTCCAGCAGTCTTAGGGTCTCATCCCCATGGGCTGGGCGCTAAGGCTTCCACGATAGGACAAGGATTGTTCCATGGAAACTGATGCAGGTCCTGCTTCTGGACACCCGGGGCTTCTGGCCGCGGATGCACCGAGCCGCGGATGCACCGAGACGCACCTGCCTCCAGTTACCTGGGGCCTCTTGCAGCAGAGCCACAGGCAAAGAGTTAACACATTGGAAGAGTTTTTTAAACTTCCTATGAAGTTTACGAACTTTTCTAACTTGTGAACTATTTATGGAATGTGACACTTAATGTGCTTTGACAACCTGATAGCTTTGTTGTTATTATTTCTCATTGGCCAAACCTTAGTCAAATCGAACTTCCTTCTTCTGAGTTCAGAGTTCTACAGAGGAAAATTACATCTGGAGTTCCAATTTTAGACAAGAGAAATAGCAGAGATCTCGGAATTCTCCTTTGCAGCTGTGATCCTTTGTGACGGTTGACTCCAGTCACCTAGAAGCCACATCTCCAGCACGCTCCTGAGGACTGACCTGCATTAGGCTAATTAAGGTCTGAAGACCCACCTTAACCACCTTGAGGGCCCCATCCGAGCCTGCCAGGGGCTCCGCTCTTTCCTCCTCTCTATGATGTGTCCTTGGGTGGTGGTGAAGTTGGGCCGGGTCTCCATGGCCGCTTGCATGTTCATGTGCTGACCGGTCCTTGGTGGTGGTGACATCTCAACTTGGCCCTGAGCCGAGGACCCCCTGCGCTGAGCACCTGCCTGCTGGCCCCCTCCACTACTGGTCACAGCCTGACGTGTCCCAGTGAGTCCCCGTGGCTCTCCAACTGCCGGCTGTGACCTGGAGCTATGCTCCCTCCCTCTTTCCTTCCCTGTCCCCCTGCTCTGCCCCCTTCTCCTGGGGCCCTGGGCCACTCCACCCTCACCGCCATCAGCTCTGGCTGGAGCCTGGGGCGGCCTCCTAATGGGTCTTCCTCTATATTTATGCCACTTCTACAAGCAGCAAGTACAATTATCCTTTTAAAATGCAAATTGCTTCCCATCAGTGTGTCTCTTAAAACCCTCTTAATATTCTTCTCCCATACTCAGAATAGAGTCCGAAATCTTTATCCTGGCCTGAAAGGCCTTCTTTGACCCAGCATAGGTTTCCCTGGGAATTCATAGCCCCGCCATACCCCACTGTGACCTGTGCTATAGCTTGGAGGGCAGCTGCCACGTGAAGACCGCAAAGCTCATTTGATCAGTAGATGACACAGGTGATGTGGTTCTCATGTGACCCTGGAGTCCTGGTGGGCGTTGGTCATGTGGTTCTCATGTGACCCTGGAGTCCTGGTGGGCATGGGCATTGGCGATGTGGTTCTCATGTGACCCTGGAGTCCTGGTGGGCGTTGGCGATGTGGTTCTCATGTGACCCTGGAGTCCTGGTGGGCATGGGCATTGGCGATGTGGTTCTCATGTGACCCTGGAGTCCTTGTGGGCATGGGCATTGGCGATGTGGTTCTCATGTGACCCTGGAGTCCTGGTGGGCATGGGCATTGGCGATGTGGTTCTCATGTGACCCTGGAGTCCTTGTGGGCGTTGGCGATGTGGTTCTCATGTGCTTAGGTGAACCTGAAGATTCTTCAGATATCATTACAGACCGTGTTTCTGTGAGGCTTGTGAAAGAGCATAGGGTGTCTGTGGGTTTTCTCTGCATTTTGACTAAAATGTGAATGTGTCTGTTCTGTGAATTTTATTGGGGGGCATTGCCTCCATTCTCGGTGCTCCCCATCTTTCTCAGCAGATGTCACCTGCTGCCTGTTTCTCTCTCCCTGGATGCATCATGCTGGGTCCTGTCGGGTGGCTTTGAGTCCTCAGCCTGTCTGCGATCTGCCCCACACCAGGTCTGTCCACTGAGTCTGCGGTCCAGCGTGTGGGCAGTTGAGGCTCTGCTTGTGGCTCCTCGAGCTCTGTGGTTTGTGGACTTCTTTCTGTGAATCTTACCCTGGCGTCATGGGATGGAGCCGTGTCCCACTGGCCCATTACACCCAGCACCACTCGGCACCACGCTGCCCGTGGTACGTGAGTCTCGGGGGAAGGACAGCTGTGATGTGCAAGCTGGCCCATAGGGTCTCAGACCACTTTCCCTGCTGTCTTGAACTATGTGAGGGTGAGAGCGTGGTGGTGGGCAGAGCTAAGGAGGAAGTGGTCCACCTCACCCGAGACCAGGTGTTCAGTGGGTGCCTCGCAGAGCCCGCACTGCCAGCCGACTCAGCAGAACTGGACACCGGAAGTGAAATCGAGGTGCCGGGACGGCCCGGCCCTTCTGGAGCTCCGAGGAAGAACGTGCTCCAATCCTTCCCTTGTGTCTGTGCCTTGTGCTCCCTGGCACCTTGGCCCATAGTGGTGGTCCTCCACGCCCTGCGTCCCCTCTGTCCTTTGCCCTCTGGGATGAACCTGCTGTGTGTCTTTCCCTCCTCCTCTTATGAGACACCAAGCAGACTGGAGTTGGAGCCCATCCTGAGCTGCCGTGATGTCATCATAGCTTGACTAACCGCAGATACCATTTCAGGTTCAGTCTTTAGGAACCATGAGTTGGGAATTTGCTGTGCGTGTGAGGTGGGTGCAGCGAGTCAACAGTAAGTTTCATTTCTCAAGGAAAAATGGTGTGGACGAAAGCTGCCGGCTGACATTTAGTCACATGTTGAACTGCTGAGAACTCCCAGAGTGACCCTGTCGCCCACTGGGCAGTCTGATGCCTTGTGCGAAGGAGCTGGTGTCTGTCACATTCACCGACGTGCAGAAAGCCCACACGGTTCAATCCCATCCCTTCCCGTCACGTGCAGCCTCAAGGAAATCACCCACGTTTCCACATGCGGGTCTTTGAGCTGCAGGAAGTCACAACTGCCCCCCAACAGGACCTCACTGCGCCCACTGTTGCTGGCCACAGTTCTAGAGAATTCTGGATGGGACACGACTATGAGGATCTGTCCAGAAAGATTAAATTCTGAACCAAGGATCAGGGGGTGGGACACAGACCCTTTGTCTGGACGTCTTTGCTTCCTCCCCTGCCCTCCAGCGCAGGCGTCTGAGCTTTGCATGCGCGGTTCTTGCGGCTCTCCAGCTCCGCTGTTCACGCTGGCTGCTCCGGGGGCAGGTGGGATTCTGTTGATGCGAATCTTGTCTCTTATTTCAGTCTCTCCAGTGACTGGGAGCTTTCATGCTCAGCCAAGACCCAGGAGGGAACGGCCCCGAGTGTCAGGTGCAGGCTTTGGTTGACAGGTGGAGCAGACCCCTGCACGGAGCTCACCAGACCCAGGACCACGCCGCCTGGGAGCCGCTCCGCCTTGTGACACGCAACTCATCTCTACAGCTGCGATGGGGGCGGTGGCTCGGTGGGTAGATTACTTACTCTCTACTTGCTTGAGCATTTGAGGTCCTGGGTTTGATTCCCAGCACCCAAAACCACAGATTTTCGCAGCTTTTGAAACATCCCTTCAACCACATTATGTTTTAGTACATTTCCTCCTTTCTAAAGCTGTGGAAACTTCTGAGCTTTGTCTGCAGCAGAGACAAACGGCTGAACTACACTCATGAATCCATAGGCAATTATATTCTAATACATTCTCATCTTCTAAATACATGAGCGTGTCTTCCTGAATCATATGTCGAGGAGCTGCCCTAAAAATGAGATGCATAAATGTGCTTAATTAAGTAAATGAATATGTTTCATTAGGTTTATGTATGTGTTATAGTGGAGGGGAGTGTTTAGCATGCTGGAAGCGCAGGAGGAAGATGGATTGTTCAAGTAGCTTCAGTGTGTATGCTTGCATGTGTGTGTGTCATGTGTGCATGTGTACACGCATGTGTGTACACATGTATGTGTGTGTCTGTACACGCGCATAAGCACACGTGTATAAGCGTGTATCTGTACATATGTACAAGCGTGTGTGTACACATGTATGTATGTGTCTGTGCATGCGCATAAGCACACGTGTATAAGCGTGTATCTGTACATATGTACAAGCGTGTGTGTACACATGTATGTATGTGTCTGTACACGTGCATAAGCACACGTGTATAAGCGTGTATCTGTACATATGTACAAGCATGTGTGTACACATGTACAAATGTGTCTGTACACATGTATAAGCATGTGTGTCTATACACACGTGCAATCATGTGTGTCTCTGTACACATGTACAATCCTGTGTCTATACATATATACAAGCAAATATGTGTGTCTGTACATGTGTTGAAACGTGTGTGTATGTTTGTATGCATGTATAAGCATGTGTGTACACGTGTGCAAGCACGTGTTGGTGGAGGCCAACGTGTCAATCCTCTGTTGACCACCTGTGCTCTGGACCGGCTCTCCCTGGGCCTTGGGGCTGTCTCGTGAGCCCCGGAGCTGCGGTATCAGGGTACGACAACAGGGATCAGAATGTGCTCATGCGCACGGCAAGACCTAACCACGGCCCCGCCCCCCGCCCACCTACTTCCTGTGGACGTGACTGATCCTGAAGCTGGCCGGCGAGGCTGGGGTCCATGGGAGATTTCCTGGTCCGATGTCTGTCCACCTGCCTCCAGGGCTCTCCAGCTCGCTGTCTTCCAAGTTCTCCCAGCAGGGTCCAATGTCCTGAGGTCCCTCCCCCTCCCCCTGGAGCGCAGACCCTTTGCCCCACACGCCCCTCGCTGCGCGTCCTCCGTGTGGGAGAAAACAGAAGATGATTTTAAAACACTTTGATTGACATCTTTGGGTGAAGAGTCAGTCACTGGCACGAGCGGCGCAGGCTGTGGGGGTGGACGAGGTTCTGATCTTCAGAGGACTTTGGCATCGTGGCCGGAAGAGCCTGTGGGGGGGCTGGCTGCAGCCGTGGGAACTGCGGGTGTCAAGGACCAGGTGTCCACGAGCAAGAACCGGAAGCTTGAGAGTCCTGAGGCAAAGCGTCTCCGGTGTCGAGCCCTCTTGCCCGGCGCCTGCATCCCCTCGCCCCTTGGCCGCCTGCAGTTTTCCTGGGCTCTCAAGTCCATCCAGGGTTTTTGATGGGTAGAGACAGAAGTGGAACTGCGTAGTGGGAATGAGGCCCCTTGGCTTTTCAATTTCTCTCCCCTGCCTCAGCTTCCCTCAGCGGTCCTGGCTGCCCTCTGGCGTCCGCCCTCTGCTCCTGCCCTGTGTGGGCCGCGTTCTCTCTCAGCCGAGGACAGCTGCCTGCTGGCTGTGTTCTCCGGAGCTCTGCGCGTCAGCAGGGACACGGTCTGCCATCTTGTCCCTCCCAAGAGGACGGGACACTCCGGTGCAAGCTGGAAAGTCAGGCAAGGAACCAGCCCGTGACTGCTGGCACGGGCAGGACTCCCAGCTGCGGACCCTCCTGCTGGGCTGCGGACCCCCCTGCTGGGCTGCGGACCCCCCTGCTGGGCTGCGGACCCCCCTGCTGGGCTGCGGACCCTCCTGCTGGGCTGCAGACCCCTGTGTACTGAGGCAGGTCTGGGGGCCCTGACCTCAACCCCACCCAGACCAAGTGCATCACAGACACCTGTTGCTCTCTGACGCTTCCCTTCCCCACCAACCAGCCGGCATCAGCACTGAGCACACGGCTGCAGGGACGCAAGCTCACCGACTCTCTGCCCTGTGGTCTGGCCCTGCAGTGGGGAGAGCACCTGAAGAATCTGGACAGGATGAGATGCTTAGGAGGTAAGAGAAAGAATAGGGAGGCGCAGTGTTGGCGACCAGCACGTCCAGGGACAGGAAATGTCCCGACGGTTCTGGATGGGAAAGGGCTGCATGCACGTGTGCATGCGTGTGTGCATGCGCGTGTGCATGCGCAGGGCTGCCTTGGTGCCGTGTGATGAGACTGTGGCACCTTCTGAGGTTTCCTGCTCTTCATGGGCCCTGGGACCGTAGAGAGGGCCACACACACTGGCCCCGGATGCTGAGGACATCTCAGAGGTGACCCTGGGGCCGAGGCCCTGTCTAGAGCCTTACTTCTGGCATTCCTGCAATGCAGGGATCGTAAAGGACCCAGACCTGATTCTGGCTGTCACCATGGAAGAGAAAGCAGAGAGGCACCACAGAGCTTAAGATGGGCAGGCAGGAGAGGAGGAAAAGGAAACGTTCCGCGGGTCCCTGAACCTCAGAGACTGGTCAGCAAACTCCAGGCTGGTCCAGCCTCTTCCCTGGGGGTCCCAGTCTCAGGCCCCCCAGCTCTCTGCCTTCATCACCAGGCTCCAGCCGCAAGATGGGGCTCCGGTGTTCATCACATGCTACCAGCCACACGTGAAATCTGACTGGTTTAGTGATGATCCAGGGGTCCCCAAGTTGTACCATTTCCCACTGCCCTGAAAACTGATTTCTGTGCCTCCGTGCGCACAGCCAGAGATTGGATTCTCACTCTGCGTCTGGGAGGAGGGGCTTCTGGGAACGTCTAGGTCTGTGTTGCAGGGACAACCGCAAGCAAAGATCCAATGTGTGGATGGCGCCTTCAGTGACTGACAGCCCCTGTCCTCTATGCGGCTTCCTCTGGATGCGGGGTTGAATCCACAATGTCTTGCGTTGGGTGACTTGGTCTCGGTAAACCCTGTGCCCTGGGCATCGCATCCAGTGCCCTCAGGGGAGAGGCAGCCTGCCTGTTCCCCAGATGGCTGATCATGTGTCTCGTGTGAAATCGTGGGGCCGGGGTGTTCTGAAGACCTCATGAGTCCACTGTGTGTTCTGCACGAGCGTTGGGATTCCCATGTCTTGGCTCCTTGTGTGTCCAGATGGTAGTGCCAGTAACCAACCCTCCTGCCCGCTTGCTCCGTGAGGTCCTGGCCCTGTTGTTTCTGCACAGCATCTTCAGTTCCCTCTGCTTCACCAGTCACACCGCATGTGTCTCTGGGTTTAGACGTGCCCAGCCTCCTGGTGGGCACTGACAAGCGACGGGGACGCCGTCTTGCTGTTATGAAAGCTAGAGAGAGGCAGATCAAGGACTGGGGAGCCCTGGGGTCTTCTGAGGCTCCACAGCCGTGCTCGTGGCCTGTGACCCTCATGCCTCTCTCTGCCCATGTTCACATCCCTCCTCTCCTCGCTCCGCAGGGACACTGGGACGCCCAGCCCCCCTCCAAATGCAGGGTGGGCTCCTGAGCTCTCGGTCCCTAACCGGTCACACCTGCATGTTCCCTCTTCCATGTCAGGTCATGTCTACATGTCACAGGGGCGAGGATCTGGGTGGAGATCATCGTGTAGCCTCGCCCCGCCTCTCTCCTGTGGCCTACAGAATGGGTGGGTGGGGAAAGCCAGAGAACGCAGCACCCATGTGGGGTCTGTGGCTCCGAAGGCCCTGGGCTCGCCTACTCCCTTGGCCTGTCTTGCTGGTCATGTCCTCGCCATCTTCCCTGACAGGAAGCGCTTTTCTCTCACAGGAAGTATTTGACAGACCTGGAAACTCTGGATTTTTACTAAAGGAAGCCTTCCTCAGCCCCAAAGCACCCGTGAGAATTGCTACAAAATACTAGTTACACAAACAACTGTGTGTAAAGTTATGTGCAGTTGAAAGAACAGTCTAACCACCTCTGGTTAAAGGGTTAGAACATTCCCTGTATTTCTGAAGGACCGTGCTGTGTATCCCATCTCTCCTCTTTTTTGTCTCGGGGCTGGGGAGTGGGCCAGGGGTTAAAGCCACAGGACTTGAGGTCAGACCCCCCAGATCCACATAAAAAACGCTGGGTGGATATGGGCAGCCTGCACTTCTGGCTCTGGAAGGCAGGGCCTGGAAAACCCCAGAGCAAAGCAGTAGGAGGTAGAGTAAGCCACGGTGGCTCCCGATGTCACCGTTGGGCCGCCACAGGCACACAGTGTGCTGTGCCTGCGCACACGAGTCCACCCACCACATGCAAAACACGCGCCTGCGTGACAACAAGAGTACACCCACCAACATGCAAAACACGCACGTACGTGAAAACAAGAGTACACCCACCACATGCAAAACACGCGCCTACGTGAAAACAAGAGTACACCCACCACATGCAAAACACGCGCGTACGTGAAAACAAGAGTCCACCCACCACATGCAAAACACGCGCATACGTGAAAACAAGAGTACACCCACCACATGCAAAACACGCGCCTACGTGAAAACAAGAGTATACCCACCACATGCAAAACACGCGCCTACGTGAAAACAAGAGTATACCCACCACATGCAAAACACGCGCATACGTGAAAACAAGAGTCCACCCACCACATGCAAAACACGCGCGTACGTGACAACGAGTTCCTTTTGAAGGGTAATGTCCTGGTGCTGCAGTCGCCCGCATGGTTGCCAATAAATCCCCATCAAATGGCTTAAGGGAACAAGGGGTTTATTGTCTCTCACGATTATCGGTTACAATTCTTAGTCCAGCTTGATGGGAGAGCAGCACCAACACCAGGGCCAAGGGAACTGGCCGCACCATCACCGCATAACAGCTGAAAGACGGACGATCCTTACTCGCCAGACCAGCATGTCTGGTCATATGTACACAAGGATGCCAACTCTCTTCAACGAGCTCTCAGTATTTTATTCACCTGTTCAGGGCCTAATCCACCCACCAGGGCTGGGCCTTCCCCATCAGCTAGACAATCTCCTGCAGGTTTGCTCTGGGCCTAACTCATCCATTGATTCTCTACAAATGTGCCCAGAGCTCAAGCCTTCAAATGTCAAGTCGACACCTGTGCTTAACTATGACATCTGGTGTCGATGGTGCTGACTTAAGGGGAGCTGCAAAGACGGCAGACAGGACGTACGTGGCTGCTTGTCCTCCACGCGGCTCCTGATCCTTGGATGGCGGCTGAGGCCGAGCCGTGTTGTCCGCAGCGCTCGGCGCCCGTTGGACGCTCTCATTCAGGCCTGGCTCCCTGGTGTCTTCTCTGCTGTGGCCCACAGAGCATGCTCTTCTGACCTTCCTCAACCTTGGTTCTTTCCAACCTGGCAAACCTGGCTTTTCTTCAGGGTCAGCGCTGGGTGAGTCGTGGCTGCTTTATGAGGAAGGCGAATTGTGTCTTTCTTAGGTTTTTCCAAAGTGGTGTTGGTGTGTCTGCGGCGGCGCCCCTGAGGAGTGCGTATGGGGGGAGGGGTGACCGCTTCATGGGCAGATGGTCACTGCTGCCTGCCAGCTTGATGGATATGGATATGGGGAAACCCATCTGAAAGGCACACCCCCCGGGGGATTTTCTTAGGTTGGCCTCTGGCCCACCATCCAGATTATGCTAATTGAGATAGGAAACCCCACCCTAAGGGGTAGACTCCCAAACTTGGTTCTGAATACATAGAAAGAAAGTGTACTGAGCATTTGTAGCTCTCTGCTTCTTGACACTGGGTGCTCCTCACCAGGGGTGCTCCTGACTGGGGGTGCTCCTGACTGGGGGTGCTCCTGACTGGGGGTGCTCCTGACTGGGGGTGCTCCTGACTGGGTGCTCCTCACTGGGAGTGCTCCTGACTGGGAGTGCTCCTCACTGGGGGTGCTCCTCACTGGGGGTGCTCCTCACCGGGGGTGCTCCTGACTGGGTGCTCCTGACTGGGGGTACAAGTGACCAGCTTCCTATTCCTGCTGTCATTTCCCACCAAGACGCACTGTGTCCTTGAACTGTAGCCGACCTGAGCGCTGCTTCCCTTAGGTTCTGGTCAGGCGGTTCATCCCGGCGACAGGAGAAGTAACTGCGGCAGTGAGTGTGGGGCCGGCACGGTGCGTGGAGGCCGGCACGGTGCGTGTTCCTGGGCCTCATCCTCTTCTGCTGCCTGCAAAGTGTAGATTCCTGCTGTGTCCTGGGCAACTGTGAGCACAGTGTGAGTGCCAGGTCTTGTTGGGCCTTCAGCGTGGTGCCCGCTCACCAGCCTTCAGCGTGGTGGTGCCCGCTCACCAGTCCTTCAGCGTGGTGCCCACTCACTAGTCCTTCTGCATGGTGGTGCCCGCTCACCAGCTCCTCAGCGTGGTGCCCACTCACCAGCCCTTCAGCGTGGTGCCCACTCACCAGCCCTTCAGCGTGGTGCCCACTCACCAGCTCCTCAGTATGGTGCCCGCTCACCAGTCCTTCTGCATGGTGCCCGCTCACCAGTCCTTCAGCGTGGTGCCCACTCACCAGCTCCTCAGCGTGATGCCCACTCACCAGTCCTTCAGCATGATGCCCGCTCACCAGTCCTTCAGCGTGGTGCCCGCTCACCAGCTCCTCAGCGTGATGCCCGCTCACCAGTCCTTCAGCATGATGCCCGCTCACCAGTCCTTCAGCATGATGCCCGCTCACCAGTCCTTCAGCATGATGCCCTCTCACCAGTCCTTCAGCATGATGCCCGCTCACCAGTCCTTCAGCATGATGCCCGCTCACCAGTCCTTCAGCGTGATGCCCGCTCACCAGTCCTTCAGCGTGATGCCCTCTCACCAGTCCTTCAGCGTGATGCCCGCTCACCAGTCCTTCAGCGTGATGCCCGCTCACCAGTCCTTCAGCGTGATGCCCGCTCACCAGTCCTTCAGCGTGATGCCCGCTCACCAGTCCTTCAGCGTGATGCCCGCTCACCAGTCCTTCAGCGTGATGCCCTCTCACCAGTCCTTCAGCGTGATGCCCTCTCACCAGTCCTTCAGCATGATGCCCGCTCACCAGTCCTTCAGCATGATGCCCGCTCACCAGTCCTTCAGCGTGGTGCCCGCTCACCAGCTCCTCAGCATGATGCCCGCTCACCAGTCCTTCTGCATGGTGGTGCCCGCTCACCAGTCCTTCAGCGTGGTGCCCACTCACCAGTCCTTCTGCATGGTGGTGCCCACTCACCAGCTCCTCAGTATGGTGCCCACTCACCAGTCCTTCAGCGTGGTGCCCGCTCACCAGTCCTTCAGCATGGTGCCCGCTCACCAGTCCTTCAGCGTGGTGCCCGCTCACCAGTCCTTCAGCGTGGTGCCCGCTCACCAGCTCCTCAGCGTGATGCCCGCTCACCAGTCCTTCTGCATGGTGGTGCCCGCTCACCAGTCCTTCAGCGTGGTGCCCACTCACCAGTCCTTCTGCATGGTGGTGCCCGCTCACCAGCCCTTCAGCGTGGTGCCCGCTCACCAGCTCCTCAGTATGGTGCCCGCTCACCAGTCCTTCAGCGTGGTGCCCACTCGCCAGTCCTTCTGCATGGTGCCCACTCACCAGCTCCTCAGTATGGTGCCCGCTCACCAGTCCTTCTGCATGGTGGTGCCCGCTCACCAGCCCTTCAGCGTGGTGCCCACTCACCAGCTCCTCAGTATGGTGCCCGCTCACCAGTCCTTCAGCGTGGTGCCCACTCACCAGCTCCTCAGTATGGTGCCCGCTCACCAGTCCTTCAGCGTGGTGCCCGCTCACCAGCTCCTCAGCGTGATGCCCGCTCACCAGTCCTTCTGCATGGTGGTGCCCGCTCACCAGCCCTTCAGCATGGTGCCCGCTCACCAGCCCTTCAGCGTGGTGCCCGCTCACCAGCCCTTCAGCGTGGTGCCCGCTCACCAGTCCTTCAGCGTGGTGCCCGCTCACCAGTCCTTCAGCGTGGTGCCCGCTCACCAGTCCTTCAGCGTGGTGCCCGCTCACCAGTCCTTCAGCGTGGTGCCCGCTCACCAGTCCTTCAGCGTGGTGCCCGCTCACCAGCTCCTCAGCATGGTGCCCACTCACCAGTCCTTCAGCGTGGTGCCCGCTCGCCAGCCCCTCAGCAGGGTGCCCGCTCGCCAGCTCCTCAGGGTGCCCGCTCGCCAGCTCCTCAGCATGGTGCCCACTCAACATGCCTTCAGCGTGGTGCCCACTCACCAGCTCCTCAGTGTGGTGCCCGCTCACCAGCCCTTAAGCGTGGTGCCCACTCATGGTGCCCGCTCACCAGCTCCTCAGCGTGGTGCCCGCTCATCAGCTCCTCAGCGTGGTGCCCGCTCGCCAGCTCCTCAGCGTGGTGCCCGCTTGCCAGCTCCTCAGCGTGCTGCCCGCTCGCCAGCCCCTCAGCGTGGTGCCCGCTCGCCAGCTCCTCAGCGTGGTGCCCGCTCGCCAGCTCCTCAGCGTGCTGCCCGCTCGCCAGCTCCTCAGCGTGGTGCCCGCTTGCCAGCTCCTCAGCGTGCTGCCCGCTCGCCAGCCGTGTCTCTCATGGTCACTAGGGCTGCAGAATCAGTGCAGTCCCCCCCCAGCGCCTCTGAGGCACACGTGGGCAGGGAGCAATAGAGGAGACCGAGACCCCAGCCTGCAAAGCAAGCAGCAGCGGCCGCTGGATGGCGCGGAGAGCCGGGGTCGCTTGTACTGCACTCAGAGCTGACGGGCACACGCCCTCCAGCGGGGCTTGCTCAAGCTTCGGCGTGCCGTGTGGTTTTGTCTTTCTAAATGACTAAGGAAGTCGAGTGACCCTCTTTGTGGTATTTAACAAGTATGTGTGGTGACAGCCGAACCACCCTGAATGTGAGCCATCTCTTCTAGGGAGTGCGTGATGTTCATGTGTGCATTCACGTGTGCGCTAGGTGTGCAGCGCTCATGTGGGTACACACATACGTTTGCTACATAGAATGCATGTGTGTGCGCGTGTGTGAGGAGTCAAAGGTTGGTTGTGGCGGATGTCACCTTGAATTGCCCCCCACGTTTTATTGTTGAGTGTTTGCTCATTGAAACTTACTAATTTGGCTAGTCTGGCGGGTCAGTGAAGCCCAGGAACTGTGGTCTGTGTCACCCCAGTGCGGCTGCACCCAGCTTCCCTCCACGGTCCAGCTGTCTGCAGAGAACTGAGCTGCACTGTACCCCGGTCTTCCTTTGTAGTGTTTATGTGAGCAAAATGTCCTAATTTTAATATGGTCAATTACGACTCTTCCTCCGTGTTTTCATTTCTTTTAGAAGAAATCCTCTTCTAGCCTGAGCTCACCTGAAAACGCACTTTCTGCTCGAATATGTGGAGTTCAGCTTTTCACCTGGACATCTTTTACGGAAATCAGTTCCGGAAAACATGAGTGTGCAATAGGTGTGGTCTATGCCACCTCTGCACACAGGGCCCGTCACGGCTGTGTAGACCTGCACACAGGGCCCGTCACGGCTGTGTAGACCTGCACACAGGGCCCGTCACGGCTGTGTAGACGCACACAGGGCCCGTCACGGCTGTGTATAGACCTGCACACAGGGCCCGTCACGGCTGTGTAGAACCTGCACACAGGCCCGTCACGGCTGTGTAGACCTGCACACAGGGCCCGTCACGGCTGGTAGACGCACACAGGGCCCGTCACGCTGTGTAGACGCACACAGGGCCCGTCACGGCTGTGTAAGACGCACACAGGGCCCGTCACGCTGTGTAGACGCCACACAGGGCCCGGTCACGCTTGTGTAGACGCACACAGGGCCCGTCATGCTGTGTAGATGCCTGCACCAGGCCAGGGGCCCGTCATGGCTGTGTAGATGGCCTGCACCAGGGCCCGTCCTACGCTGTGTAGACGCACACAAGGGGCCCGTCACGGCTGTGTAGACGCACACAGGGGCCGTCACGCTGTGTAGACCTGCACACAGGGCCCGTCACGCTGTGTAGACCCGCACACAGGGCCCGTCACGCTGTGTAGACGCACACAGGGCTCGTCACGCTGTGTAGATGCACACAGGGCCTGTCATGGCTGTGTAGACGCACACAGGGCCCGTCACGCTGTGTAGACCTGCACACAGGGCCCGTCACATTGTGTAGACGCACACAGGGCCCGTCACGGCTGTGTAGACGCCTGCACACAGGGCCCGTCACGCTGTGTAGACGCACACAGGGCCTGTCATGGCTGTGTAGACGCACACAGGGCCCGTCACACTGTGTAGACGCACACAGGGCCCGTCACGCTGTGTAGACGCACACAGGGCCCGTCAGGCTGTGTAGACCTGCACACAGGGCCCGTCAGGCTGTGTGTAGACATGCACACAGGGCCCCGTCACGCTTTGTCGACGCACACAGGGCCCGTCACGGCTGTGTAGACGCACACAGGGCCCGTCACGCTGTGTAGACGCACACAGGGCCCGTTCACGCTGTGTAGACGCACACAGGGCCGTCATGGCTGTGTAAACGCACACAGGGCCCGTCACGGCTGTGTAGACGCACCACAGGGCCCGTCCACGCTGTGTAGACCTGCACACAGGGCCCGTCACGCTGTGTAGACGCCACACAGGGCCCGTCACGCTGTGTAGACGCACACAGGGCCGTCACGCTGTGTAGACGCACACACGGGCCCGTCACGCTGTGTAGACCTGCACACAGGGCCCGTCACGGCTGTGTAGACCTGCACCACAGGGCCCGTCACGGCTGTGTAGACCTGCACACAGGGCCCCGTCACGCTGTGTAGACCTGCACACAGGCCCGTCACGGCTGTGTAGACGCACACAGGGCCCCGTCACGGCTGTGTAGACGCACACAGGGCCCGTCACGGCTGTGTAGACCTGCACACAGGGCCCGTCACGGCTGTGTAGACCTGCACACAGGGCCCGTCACGGCTGTGTAGACGCACACAGGGCCCGTCACGGCTGTGTAGACGCACACAGGGCCCGTCACGCTGTGTAGACGCACACAGGGCCCGTCACGCTGTGTAGACGCACACAGGGCCCGTCACGGCTGTGTAGACGCACACAGGGCCCGTCACGGCTGTGTAGACGCACACAGGGCCCGTCACGCTGTGTAGACGCACACAGGGCCCGTCACGCTGTGTAGACGCACACAGGGCCCGTCACGCTGTGTAGACGCACACAGGGCCCGTCACGCTGTGTAGACGCACACAGGGCCCGTCACGCTGTGTAGACGCACACAGGGCCCGTCACGGCTGTGTAGACGCACACAGGGCCCGTCACGGCTGTGTAGACGCACACAGGGCCCGTCACGCTGTGTAGACGCACACAGGGCCCGTCACGGCTGTGTAGACGCACACAGGGCCCGTCACGCTGTGTAGACGCACACAGGGCCCGTCACGGCTGTGTAGACACACACAGGGCCCGTCACACTGTGTAGACGCACATAGGACCCGTCACGCTGTGTAGACGCACACAGGGCCTGTCACGCTGTGTAGACGCACACAGGGCCCGTCACGCTGTGTAGACCTGCACACAGGGCCCGTCACGGCTGTGTAGACCTGCACACAGGGCCCGTCACGGCTGTATAGACGCACACAGGGCCCGTCACGGCTGTGTAGACGCACACAGGGCCCGTCACGCTGTGTAGACGCACACAGGGCCCGTCACGCTGTGTAGACGCACACAGGGCCCGTCACGCTGTGTAGACGCACACAGGGCCCGTCACGCTGTGTAGACGCACACAGGGCCCGTCACGGCTGTCTCACTGGTCCCTTCTTGCTCCTGACGTGGCTGCATTAGGCTTACTCTGTGAAGCGGTCAGTTTCTCTGTTCTGAGCGATGGGTCCTTTGGACCAACCACTGCAGTTTGATCCTGTGTTCGGCTCGCTGATGACAGCTTCTCTCTTTCCTTGTCTTCCTGCTTCTACCACTTTTGTGTGTTCAATGTTGTTTTGAAAGCCTTTGGCTCTGTCATGCTCCACATCGACATTAGCATCAGGGTCTCAAGTTGCACAGGTGGTTCTGTAGGGCTGTAGCAGGAGCTCTTGTGTGCTAAGTTCTAAAAGATGTTGCCAATGGTGTCAATTACTGGCTCTTCTTGCATGCAGGTCACATATGCACGCACACACTCAAAGCTTTGGATAAGACTATGACACATGTCCACATTGACCTTGAGATTTGTGACATGCCTCCTATTTCTTTCCGTTGTTCAGTTGTATCACTTCATCCTTGTTTCTTGAATGTATCGAGCACTACTGGATTTGCACAATGAACACACTTCATCGAGATTTGTCTTTAAGTTATGGGAATCTCTTACATTTACCTCACCTGCCTAGACTTACCAGCCACCTACCATCTCCCAATCAAGTGTGGTGTACCTGTAGTCCATCACTAATCATCATCTCTCAACCTATCGTCTGTATACCTACAGCCTATCAATAGTTTATATGTCATTTATGTAGATTGCCTATCAATCTATTATACGTGTAGCTGCAATTTGCAGTCATTTGTATATCATCTAATCTGTCATCTATTGCTCTTTTATCATCTTTCTGTCTATTATTTATCAATTTATCACCTATCAGCCAATGACAAGCCTTATCATCATTTTGTCCATCTATCGTGTATCATATATCATATGTCATCTGTCTCTATCAACCTATAATTTATCTGTTGTCTATATATCGCTATGTATATTTATCATCTATCAACCATCAGACATTTATCTATCTGTGCCTATCTGCTATGGAAATTTCTCCTTGGCAACATCATGACATAAAATTGTAATTACCACGTGTGGGAGATTTAAAAGACCTGAGAAAATAGTGCCTCCTGTGTGGTCTGTAGTCGGTGTCACTCGCTGTCCGCCTCCTCTGTGATGAGCTCTAGTCTCTTCAGCCCGTAGAATTGGGTCGTCACCTTCCATGTGGCATCTGGATGTCTAAGAATCCTGGGGACTGTGCGGACAAAACTACAGCCGTATTTCTACAGGTGCTAGCTGGCCCCGGGGTCGCCCTTGACAGGGCATCGCATCACCACGCGCGCCCGTGTGCTCTCCTGTCAGGCCGCACAAGGGGCTCACGGGCGCGCGCAGGGCTCACGGGCGTGCGGCGGGGCTCATGGGCGTGTGCGGGGGTCACGGGCATGCAGCGTTGCTCACGGGCGTGCACACAAGTCCAGCTTCTCCGCTGTTGGGATGCTCGTCTCGATCAGGTGGCTTGGGCGGGGTGTGCTGGGTTTCTGCATGGAAATGTGACTTTTACCCTTGGAGTGAACCAGGGCCTGGGAGTGGTGGTTCTGGAGATGTCTGGGGAGCCCCTCCTTGCCCTTTGCTGGTGGCGTCAGCACCTGTCAGGAAGCCTCAGTGGTTTTGTGCTCGTGGTGGGAGGTGATATTTTGTCCTAGTCCTGCTTCCGTCGATAGCTTGCTTGTGTCCAGCTGATGCACCTTCGACCCCCTCTTGGGATTATGATGCCCAAATAGATGGATAGATTCTCTTATTAAAAGAATCGCCAAGCATTCTTTCATGCATTTTGATGTTTAAGTTACTTCAAATTCTTTCGTTGGGCGCGTGCGAAGGTGGCTGCTCTTTCAGCGTGTAGATAAAGTGAGATCCACCAGGGACCTGTGCTGTGCTTGTGGGTGCGGCCCGGCCGTCAGCAGCCCCGACGCTCTGTGAACTGTGGCGTCTGAAGGTTTGCGTCCATAGCTACAGTCCAGCATCCCTGATGGCTGGTTTCCCTTTCTGCAGCCTGTTGCTCTGCTCATGAGCTGACCGACCCTCCCGTACAAAGCTTCTCCTATCCGAGGCCAGAAATCTGCAGGGTGGGGCCCCTGCTCCTCAGCTTTGAAGTAATCATGTGAAATAGGCTTGTTCTGGGATATTAACTGGTGTATCTTTTCTCATTAGGGAAGACCTCTCTTTCTAATTGTTCCTGCTTTTAATTTTTTTTAAATTTTTTTATTATTTTATTCCATTATGTGTGTGTGTATGTATGTGTGTGTAGAACCACGGGTGAATTCGGGAACCACTATGGACGCCTCCACCTCCTCCTTGTTTACTCTGCCCCGGGATTCACAGGCTCCGCCCTACCAGGATTGGAAACGCAGGCCGCCCCTGCTTCTGCCGGCGTCTATATGTGGGGTCTAGGATCCGAACTCAGGACCCTCTGCCTGCAAGGCAGAGGCTTAACCCCTGAGCCACCTCTCCAGCCCCTGTTCCTGCTTTTAGAGATGCTGATGGGGTTGGAACTTTGTGACTTTGCTCTGCATTTGAGCATCTCATCCGTTCCCTTTCCTGTGGGAGGCTCCCCAAGTGCAGCTGCTGCGCCGGGGCATGAGGTGCCTCATGGGGTGTCTTCTTGTGCTTCTGGCTTTAGCGTGACCACATCGCAGCCCCTGTGTCTACGGCATTGGCTCACACTGATTCCGCAGACTTCTCTCTCTCCGCTCAGGCTTCTCTCTTTCTGTCTGAACTCGTTTCCCTTTCAAGGCCTGTGTGCCCCCATCTTGAGGTGCGCACAGTCACCTGGGTCTGGCCGATGACTGCCAGCAGGGGCGCAGCCTCGAACAATCTCAGACATGTGCCGTCTCCTTAGCTGGAGTGTGACGCAGAGCAGACTGTGCTTGCGACGAATCGACGGCCCCATTGTCCACGAGACCTGCAGTTCACATGTGGAGAGTTTTGTGGGTAAAGGAGGATGTCGTGGGAAGTTGGCCTGGACCTGTGGAGTCATCTGATCCTCATGGCATCCAGAGCGGGCTCCTCACATCTGGAGCAGGCCATGGGGGACCTCTCGGCACCCCGAGCAGGCCTGAGGCCTCTTGGCACCCACAGTAAGGTGAGGAGGGGAGTGTGCGCGTGTGTCAGGGCGAGGAGTGTGCACGTGTGTGCGGGCGAGGAGTGTGCACGTGTGTGCAGGTGAGGAGTGTGCACGTGTGTGCAGGTGAGGAGTGTGCACGTGTGTGCAGGGCGAGGAGTGTGCACGTGTGTGCAGGGAGGAGTGTGCACGTGTGTGCAGGTAAGGAGTGTGCACGTGTGTGCATGTGAGGAGTGTGCACGTGTGCGCAGGGGCTCTCAGGGGAGGAATGTGCACGTGGGCCATGGGGCAGCCATTGGGCAGAGTGTGTCTCGTGGAGCCTCCCACAACCTTGGCTTCTCTCTCGGTCGTTCTTGTTCTGGGCCCTGCACAGCCCCAGCTCCCCTCCCCTTTCTCCTCTCCTGCTCCCCCCTCTTTCTCTTCCCCCCCTCCCCTCCCCCATCCCCCTCCCCCCTCCCTCATTTCTCTCCTAGTTCCCTCCCCTCCCCCCTCCTCCCCTCCCTGTCCCCTCTCCCCTCCCCTCCCTCTCCCCTCTTCTCCTCTCCCTCCTCTCCCTAGATCCCCTCCCCCCTCCCCCTCCCCTCCCCTCCCCTCCTCTCCTCCCCTCCCTAGATCCCCTCCCCTCCCCTACCCTCTCTCTCCTCTCCCTCCCCCTCCCTAGATCCTCCCCTCCCCTCCGTCCCTCCCTTCTCTCCCTCCCCTCCCCTCCCTAGATCCTCCCCTCCCCTCCCCCTCCCCCCTCCCCCCATTTCCTCCCCCTCTCCCTCCCCCCCCTTCCCCCCCTCCTCTCCCCTCCCCTAGATCCCCTCCCTCCCCTCCCCTCCCCCCTCCCCCCCCCCCCCCCCTCCCCTTCCCCTCCCCCCTCCCTCCCTCCCCTCCTCCTCCCTCCCTCCTCCCTCCCCCCCTTCCCTCCCCCCTCCCTAGATCCCCCTCACTAGATCCCCTCCCTCCCCCTAGTATTTCCTCTCCCCTCCTCTCCCCTCCCCTCCTCTCCCTCCCCTCCCCTAGATCCCCCTCCTCTCCCTCCCTAGATCCCCTCCCCTCCCCCTCCCTAGATCCCCTCCTCTCCCCTCCCCTCCTCTCCCCTCCTTAGCTCCCCTCCCTCCCCCCCTCCCCTTCCCTCCCTTCCCCCACCCTGGCTTCCCCCTTCCTGACCTTGCTGGGCTGCTCTTTGTTCTGCACCCTCTGGCCCCGCTGCGCGCTGGAGATTGCAATCCTCCTTCCTGCAGGATGCAGACGAAATGCCTTACTCCCCCTCCCGTTTTGCAGCCAGAAGAAACACATCTTCCCCTCCGAGCTTTGGCCCACCACCTTGAATTATGCATGTGCGCCGCAGAGGACCCCTTCAGAAACAGGACTGTAATTTATTTATCTTACCTGTTTCTCAATAATCCTGTCCACCTCAGTACCCAGGAAAACGGCTGGCAGGAGAAAAGTGCTTGAGAATTAATTATTAAAGCTTAACTGTTTTTTCTTTATTTGCTTGTTTCGTGAAATTGTTCAACTCTGAGATAAATGAGGAATTTCTCAGAGAAACAAGTGCCTTCCTCCCTACTGCTCCAAGCCCAAACAATCCTGCTTGCCCTGCTTGCTTTCGTCGCCATCTTGAGTTCCTGTGCCAGTCTGTGCCCCCTCCCCCTGCACCCCCCAACCCCCTCCCCTGAACTCCCTCCTTTGCACCCCCTCCCCTGCACCCCACCTCCTCCCGTGGGGCTCCAGTGCTCTCCAGTGTCCTCCCATGCTCAGGCCTTAAGAGACGCTGTGGAGCTGGTGGCAGCCTGGTGTTGAAGTGACACCCCCTGCTTTCTGATGCGCGTCACACCTTCCTGAGAATTAGCGCGCAGCCCTGAGAAGCCTGAACCTTCCTGGAGCTTCCCAAGGGATGCTGGAAGTTTTCAAAACAAAGTTAATTGCAGCTCGTGGTAATCGCGTACATAGTTAATGCTGCGCTACCGTGGACCTGTCAGCGCTCCCAGAACGGGGGGTGCAGGCGACCAAGCACTCCTGGGAGGTCTCCTGGGGTGAAAGGAGTCAGGGCCTGTGACGTCACACGCCCGCCTGCCGTGGGGCCCCGCGGGCAGCGCCAAGGCCAGCAGCAGGCCGGGGCAGGGGGGCCTTTGAGTCCAGGATCCCTCGCTCTGGCTTCCACTGGTTCTGAATCCCGGTGGGTTATGCGTACGCGCATTCCTCTTATTTGAGCCTCTACTGTGTCGCACTCCCAGAAGCACAGGTGATACAAGCAGGTGGCTTGACCGACGTCTGAAAATCTGGGAGCAGCTTCCTGTGTCTATCGTTTCTCCCTGACGTGCTGGCTTTTGGCAGCCACAGACCCTTCCCCAAGCTGTTCTGTGGCCCCTGTGGCCCTTCTCCTTCATCAGTCCCTCCTGCCTGAGATCCTTCGCCCCAAGCCCCGGCTCTGCCCCCCCCATACCAGCAGCTTCTCTGCAAGCCCCCGGCTCTGCCCCCTCCGTGCATGGCGCCTGGATGTGACCCTCGGAGGGCCTGTGCCCTGGCTGCTAACTTCTAGGTGAGGGAGGTGGGGAGGTTGTTTACGGACTGACTCTCAGCTGTTCCGGTGTGAATAGGACACACTCTCTCCTCGCCTCGCCTCCAAGCTGTGTGGGTGAAGCCAGCCCTGGCCCCGGGACTCCCATAGGTCCTGTCCTGTCTGCTACCTGATTCTGTCTGCATGTGTGCTCCGCGCTCATCTGCGTGCACTTCCGAGCCCCCTCCCCAGCCACAATGTCTCTGCATTCTCATTCAGGTCCAGGCGTCGCTCAGAACACTAGAACCAAAATCGTCGTGGCTTCCTTTCTCGACTCTGAGACCTTCTGGGTCAGACAATCCTCCTAAGTGAATGCCTGAATTGAGATTCTATGGGCTGGGGACAAGGTGGAGCTTAGTCCACATCAGTGGGAGGAGTTTAGGAACTCAGGGGAATGATATGGGGTTATTTAAAAAGATGAGAACAAGGTAAGACATACGCATGTCAATAAAAGTAAGACAATCACTGAAGGAGAAAGCAAGATGTGACTTGAAGCACAAGAAAAGCAGGAATGGGAAAGACCACAGCTAGTACAGGCTCAGGAGGAGACACGAACACAAGCTTAAGTTAATCAGTGGTAAACAGATCGTAGCTGTGGTGACTGAAGGCGGCCAAGACTCATGGAGCTCACTTGAGAGAGTCCTTCCGTGCGCTTACGAGACGCTCGGCACACACTGGGGAAATGGATGTACTCGGGATACTTTCAGAACACATGTTAAAGGCTGAGGATAAAAGCAGGCAGACGCATTCCAGGAAGACATCGAAGAAATTAAACGAACCTGGTGATTTTAACTGGAGTGAAATGTACTTCAGTGGGCAGATGTTATCTATGCATTGTGGGAAAATAGGAATTCAAAGGATAATAAACAATTTATCAGTGACCTAGTATAACGACAAGCTTATTTGTGCCTAGTTTTACCATTTTACAAGACCACCAACAAAACTCAACCACAGGCAGAAATTGAAAAAGTAGGGCTGGAGAGATGGCTCAGGGGTTAAGACTCTGCCTCGCAAACAGAAGGTCCTGAGTTCAGATCCCAGGTCCTATATTAAAAACCACCAGGTGGAAATGGCAGTAGCTTGTACCTCGGGCCCTGGTGGGTGGAGCCTTGGGAATCTGGAGTGAAATAGAAAGGTAGAAGCAATTCAGAATGATTCCCAAAGTTACTCTTGATCTTCCACAGGGACACACAATGCCCCCCTCCCCACCACACACACAATAAATAAAATTTTAAAAAACAGACACAGCAGTCATGGTGATGGGAGTTAGTACCCAGTCTCAGGAGCTGGGGAGTGATGTGCACAGCCAGTACTGAACGTGTAGATTGGGTTAGCTCTGCCTCAGTCTTGGTTACACACAGCCACACAGAGAAGCATCTGTAACAATAGATTTAAAACATTAACTGTCTCAAAGTGGACTCTCGGCAAATACAGAGAATTAGGGTAAGAAACAGAAGCATAATATATATGAAGTGAAGATCGCAGGCACTGTCCACCTTTAAAAACCATACATTTGGAAGCGAAGCTCACACTTACCTCAGAACTACGATAAGACAGGTACATGAGGACACACGAAGGCCATACATCAGACGTGGTTATGCTTGAAGATGGTCCTGCATGTTGGTAAAATTTAGTCTTTCTTCATTTTGTTTTTATCACCTTTCTATTGGGCATTGTTGATATATCTATTATAAATACAGATTATGTTCACATCTATATCTATTTATACATTTTCCTACAAAATAGCATTTTCGAAAAACAATTCCAAGCTATATGTAGCTTACTGTGTTGTGGGCATGTGTGTCATGGAGCATGTGTGTGGGGGTCAGAGCACAACTCTGGAGTCAGTTCTCTCCTCCTGGGTTCCAGGATGGATTTGGATGGTTAGACCTGTGTGGCAAGTGCTTTTACCTATTAAGCCAGTAAACTACTTGCATTTCAGGTGTAGTTGGAATGCAAAGGGACAAGTGTATCAGGATTATGTAGAGGAACAGAACCAATGGAATGTGTGTGTGTATGTGTGTGTGTGTGTGTGTGTGTGTGTGTGTGTGTGTTTTATTAGATTAACTTACAAGATAAAATCTGTGTAGTCCAACGGCCTGTAGCTGCTCAGTCCTAAGCTGAATATCTCAGAAATCCCGGTCTGGTGCTGAAGACTAAAGGATCCTTGGGAAGCCTCCCAGCAGCCACAGCTACTGAAGACCTTGAAGATGGAGGGATTTAGGAAGAGTCTTCTAACCTCAGCCACACTGGAGGGGCGAAGAGGCTGGGCTCCAGTGTTAGCAGCAGCAGCAGTGAACAAAGGAGAAAAGCGGCAACAGACCAGCATCGCGTTCACACAGCCAGTCAGCATGGGACGAGAGAGCAAGGCCCTCTCTCTTGCACTTTATTCGTCCACCACTGGAAAGTCCGCGGCGGGGACTTTCATGTCAATTAGACAACATCCTGCAGGCTTGCTCAAGGGCTCCCTTAACTATCAGTTCTTCACGGCTGTGCCCAAGCTCAGTCTGCAACTGTCAAGCTGATGCCTGTGTTTTAAAGCAAACAATGATGAAAACACTGTCAATCAAAGCAGCAAAGGGAAACTCGCATCTCAGACAGGCACAGTAACAGGTAAGTGATCAGGCTGGGGACGGCCTCGTCAGAGAGATGCTTGCTGGACAAGCATGAAAGGCCCTGGTTCGGTTCCCCAGAGCAATCAGGACAAAGGCAGGGCGGGTCGTCGCATGTCTGTCCCCAGTGCTGGAAGGCAGAGACGCAGGTCCCTGGGACTCGCTCGCCGGCCAGCGGGGCCGAATCAGCGGGTCGTGACAGCTGCAGGCCCAGCGAGAAACCTTGTCTCAAGAGCAAAGGGGAAAGTGCTGGAGAAAGGGCCTTGACGCTGACCTCTGCCCTCCGGTCTGCACGCGCATGCTGCCATTAAGCCACTTACAGTAAAAAGTAAGAAAAACTGAATAATTGCAAATAAAGCATATGAAGAACGCAATGAGTATGGAAACCAAAGTTAATAAAACACAAAACACAAGATCAGCAGAAGAGGCCTAACATTAGTTCTTTCAGACATTAAAATGAAACTATTGATTCGAATAAAAGAGAAAAGAAATGAAAACCATATCAGGAGCACAAACATGCGTCCAGGACAAAAGTGCAGGTCCACGGACGTCACAGAGCCAGCGTCGCCCTCGGGTCACTCCTCGCACCCTGACTTCTGGGTGTGGCAAGTGGTCCCAGGTGTCAGCTTGATCATTGGGAACTTAGCCTTCAGACACACCTGTGAGGCGTTACCTAGTCTCTGCAAGCCTGAAGGAGGCTGTAACCCCATGGTCGGCGTGCAAGCCCAGCCCGCCCTGGGGGGGGCACCAAGTGCCTATGGGCTTTACTAACGACAGGGCCAGCGGCTCTGCCTCACATGCTGTCCAGGCCACGCAAGTCCTAGTACGTCCTGCTGACGTTTGGGAGATGCGGGAGGACAGCTGCAGCGTCGCACCTGCTGTCTGCACCCGGTAGGTAGAAGAAAGACAGGACACAGGCCACCTTCCCTGCACCCAATTGAGAGTCAGGGCAATTTGACAGTTTGTTTCCATTGTTTTCTGAGTGAGGATTGGTAAGCAAGGAGAATGCAACCCATCAGGAAGGGGCGGGGATAAAACCCATGGGAGGGGAGAGAGAGAGAGAGAGAGAGAGAGAAAGAGAGAGAGAGCGCAGAAACGGAAGCCCACGTACCTCGCCGTGTCCTGACAGGTACGTCATCCATCCTCAGGATGCCAATCCCAGGAGGGACTGAGAACATGCATATTTGAAGCACCTCTGTCTGCTATTGATCTCAGCCTGCCAGTAGCCGACTCTTGATCCGTTTGATGCAAAAGCAGAAGGCTTTGTGGGTAAAGCCGGCGTCTTTGCCATGAGCCAGGGAGGACGGCGGCGCTTGAGGGAGAAGCCCATCTGTGGGTGGGGAGGAGCCAGGGTGGACAGTCAGTGCTTGAGGGAGTAGCCCCTCACCTGTGGCTAGGTAGGAGGACTGATGACATTCTTCTTAGCCAGGCGGAAAGTCACTGACTGACACAATCTGGAAGTGATGGCATGAATTGTTTCAGATTTTTCTAGAGATAATGAAACTTTGACCACATTCAAGCAAAAAAGCTAATCACCGATTTCTTTAATTTTTAACGTTTTTATTTGTGTGCGTGCACAAGTGTGGGTGTGTGCTGGAGGTCATAGAAACCACTTGGGGACTTGAACTCAGGTCCTCAGGCCTGTGAGGCAAACACTTCACTGACTAAGCTGTCTATCGCCCCCACACGTACACACATGCAGAGGCCAGAGGAGGAGGCCTCCTGGCCTGCTCCACATCTCCAGCGCCCCACTTTGACACGGGGTCTCACTGAACCTGGAGCTAGGCCAGCAGGATCTGGGATCTTCTTTTTTTTGCTCCCTGCAGTTCTGGGACTGTAGCCATGCGCTTGGTCATGCACCATTTTTTTTGTGGGTGTTGGGGATTTGAACTCAGCTCTTCAGGCTTGTGATGCAAGCTCTCTTATCTGCTGAGCCTTTTCCCCAGCCCTAAGCACCAATGTCTCTAACAGTATTTCACAGAGTTAACCTTATATTGTGTTTTCAAAATGAAGATTTTCTTTTGTTTGTTTTTGGGGTGTTATTTATTTACTTATTTTTGCCTGACTGCACCCCCCACCGAAGCCCTGGGCTGTAGCAGTGGGAATGGCATTGTTCCCCTCTTCCGGGCTCTGCTGCGGCGGAACTCCACAGGTAATTTGTTCCTCTCAGTCAGCAGGTGCGCGGCTGCAGGTCTCTCCTGTTCTGATCCACGCTGTTTGCCCTGCATGGTCTTTGTAGTTGTTTCAAGTATAAAAACATCAATAGCAACAAAAACTCAATTTGACTAAAAGTTGCTCAGTTCTCAAGTCTGCCCCCACCTCCTCCTATTGAGATCAATTCTGTTCTCGTGACGTGACGTCAGTCCCTAGGGCCAGGTGCCACCCACAGAGGACCCTTTGGAAACAGCTTCGACTCCCCCATGTAAGGAAATGGAATGTGTGTTTGCAATGGTAGCTGCAATGTGCAGGCAGGGGCGAAGCCAGATCTGCAAGCCGTGACAGGAGCCAGGGTGTGGGTGGGGGGCAGTGGAGGGTTTTTCCTTCCTAGGGAAGAAGTCTGGTCCTGGGGAGTAAGCTCCAAATGGGGGAATGTTTGCGGAGACAGACACACATCTGGTCCTGCGATCCTGCCCTCAAGCGTGGACAGTAGGACTGCGAGGGTGGAGAGCCACTTCCTGATAGAAGGTGGGCGGTCACTCTCATGGTCCTTGGCATCACGGGGTGGTCCTGGAGGCGTGGTCAGAACCCGTGCATGCCGGACCATCCTCCAGCACTCAGAGCCGCTCCAGGAGCTGTGTGACCAGTGTTGCCGGCCAGAATACAGGGACCCGACTCAGCCGAGGACGTCAGTCTGCCACAGCTTGGAGGAGCGTGGGGGTGGGCTGTGCCCAGCTGAGGGTTCAAAGGAGGACGTCCCTGGTGGGTACCCGGGTCTCACCTCCCGGGGGGACGGTGTGGAGAACCCGGCTCCAGAGACGTCCTGAGCTCTGGGTATGGCGTGGTGGTGTATGTTACACAGCACAAGCTAACGCATATACCAGTCAGCGGGTCAGCAATGAGGAAGAGAATGTGGGCCTGTTGCTTCTAATTTAGCTCTCAGTAGGCCTGGAACGTGGCGGGTTCTAGCTAAGTGTGGGTTCAGTCGCCAGAGAGCTAAAGGTAGTGGACAAGTCGGCCTGTACGGAGCAGGAGCAGGCGTTTTGGTTGTGGTTTCCCAACAGTAGAGCTATTTGTGTGGAAGCCACATGGCGCCGCTTACGTAAGTCCTAGAGGTGAGCGGAAGCGTTCTGTCTGCAGGAAAACACCGCAATGGGGAATGCGAGCTTCCGTGGGGTTTGGCATTCAAGGAGATTCTGGGGCGTCCTGGGGGAAGCGAGAACATCCTGTTAAGGTTGCTGCTCAATAAACACCTTCGTTATCCCTGTAGCCATGTCCCATGTTCACCTGGGAAAGCCTTGAACCTGGCTGCGATGCTGATGCACATCTGACGTTCTGAATGTTCACAGGACAGCCATGAAAGGGACGTCTCAGTCCGAGCCAGTCAGGGCCTGACTTGGGGTGACTTTGCGTGTGCTCTGTGGTAGGCGCGGTCAGGGGCGATGCCTGGACTTCAGGGGTCCGCCTCATCTGCAGACACAGGCGTGTCAGCCCAGGGCTGGCCGTCCTTGATCTACTTGTCTGCAGCACAGTACTGGAGAGTCCTAGGCAAGAATAGAGCCTTTTGTTCTCTTAAGTGCTCTGGTTGTGAATTTATTGGCCGTTCGCAGGCACTGCAGTAGAGGCCACGTGGTCTAGAGGATGGAGGTGCCTTTTGCTGGCTTGGCCGTGTGGCACTGAACAGTAAACATCTGCCTCATCCGGGAGGGCCGAGTACAGACTGACGCTGGAGCTGGGGGTGCTCTGTGCTTCCGGGCACACGGGCGCTTTGCCAGCTCCTCTGGCTTCCAAGAGAAAAGGCAAATCCGCTCTGCCCGGGTGACTCCTTCCTCCGATCTTTCACCCATCTGCGGCCTGCAGTTCTACAGAACCTCAGGATAGAATTGGCACACACAGGCAGATATTTAAAAACGCAGGACAAATGCAAGCTTTACACATGCTTTTACACTGTAGACATTCCTGGAATGTTCAGTCAAGCCGCTGTCCTTTCCTGGCGGCTGGGCTTTGTCCCCGTCCCCATCCCAGGCCACGGGCAGCCTTGCTTCATTATTTTCCTTTGTGTGAGTGCAGATGAGGGTCAGGCGGCAGACTGGAGTCCTGGTCACTGCCCAGCGAGTCTTCTTCGTCCTGCTTGCAGGAGTGGAACGCGGCCTAATCACCTATTCTGCATGTCTCCTCCCCGTCGTCGGTGGCCTGGAGAAAAGAAGAGCCCCCCATTCAGGAGCAGGATCCCACCTCTTCCTGTGGGCTGACACCCAGGTCTGCACGGGCTGCTGGGACCCACCACCTGGCTCTACTGTGACGACTGGGCACATTCTGCCGGAAGACATCCATCCACAGATGCATGTATGGGCTGGAGAACGCGCTCTCGTCACGCCGCCTGGGAGGCTCCCCGGGTGGGCAGGCGCCGCTGCCCGGCCCGTGCCCGCTGTCTCTGACCAGGATTGTAGTCCAGAGGGTGGGTGGGGTCTGTGTTTGGACCTGGTTCAGTGTCTGGGACGTCACAGAGGCCTCCTGGTCGCCGGCCCTGGAAACAGTGCTTCTGACCCCCAGGGCCGGTGGACGCTCCCCGGTTCCCGGGTCTCTCCCAGGCAGCCTGTGTCTGCGTTCCTTTCCCCCTTTCCCCTACAGCTGGATGTGCCAAAGTGTTTTTGAATCTTCCAGGTGCTTTCCTTTATTTTAAATGTGTCCTAGTAAACTGTAGAGGAGAACGTCGCTTAATTCGAACCTTGCACTGATTCAGGCTCACGCCTCTCACCTCAGGCCCTGTTCTCAGTACTAGGACCCCAGCACAGGGCAGGCTCCATGATCATGCAGGGGCACCCCTAGTCATGCTGGGCAGGGCCTCTTGTAATTTTATGAAATTGCAGTTAGTTTTCTGTGCAGTGGGTGCGGTAGCGAGTCTCACACTGTGGGTTTGTGGGTCACAGTGTGCACAGTATGGGAATTACTGCTCCTAAAAAGTGGGGTGCTGAGCGCTGTTAGGTGGAACTTTCCGTGCAGAGCTGCTTGCGGGCTCCTGGCTTGCACTTTACACACTGTGAGCTGCTTTTTTTCAGGACCCACGAACGAGGGACCTAAGTGAGGCAAAGGACTGAGCTATAGAATGGCCGTCTGTTGAGGTATCCTTTGCAGCCTGGCCACCTGTTCAAGTCTCTACCCACCCTGGCAATTCTGGGAGCTTGGGAAGGATTCTTCCGGAAGGTGGGAGGGCTAAATGAGTCTAGGTGCATGAAGACATAGAGGGCTTCTACCAACACCCTTCCTGTGCTCGGCCAATCCCCTCATCCCTTTGCTCCTTGCAGGCAAATCTGATTCGCCAAATCACAAAGATAATTCTGGAAAGCAGGATGAACAAAATCAGAAACAGAACAGGAACCAACTTGTTCTTCCCTGAGCCAAGGAGCTTCACAACGTGGATGCTCTGTCCTGCCCGTGATGGAAACTCAGCGGAGTCGGACCCCGTGGCCGCAGATGCGCCAGGAATCAACACGGAGGGTTTCGTGTTCCTTGGTGACTGAGCAGATGGGGAGACTCCGGAAGGCTGGGGTGTTCCCCAGGCTGGCCTGGCGCTCAGCGGCGGCTGGAGGGCTAACATGGGAGCATGCAGATCACAGAAGATTGGGGTGCAGGAGTGGGGGTTCTTCAGTGCAGTCCAGGAAGTGTTGATCTAATGGGAAGCTCTGGCCAGGACCCCAGTCCCAAACAGGAGGCGTCAGAAGCTTCTAGACAGTTGGGGGCTGCTGGCCCGCAAGCTGCTTTCACCCTGGAGAGCTGGCGAGGCTGCTTCCTGAGGCTCTACCTGCCAAGTGTGGGGGTCTCTGGAGTCTCATAAACACCAATCGTGTTGTGGGGCTCCACCCTCATGACCTTATGACCCCCCAATCAGGGCCTCCCAGTGCCGCCCCATCGCTTCATCGCGTGGTTTTGGAGACACAAGCTGGGCAGTGAGTGCAAGTGAGGCCGATGAAATCCCTACTCTCAGGAAAGTTTTCCTCTTGTTAGAACGTTTATCAGATTACAAATGGTAAAGTGGTGGCCCTCCCGGTAGCCAGCACAGCCGCGAAGGTTTGCGTCAGAGGACTTGAAAACCAGTCCCTCTTCTCTCACCTCCCAGCCGGCTGTGCGAACAGAGACGCTCCTCCCACAACAGGGAGCATCCTCAGGATGTTCAAGCTCAGTCCACAGCTCGCCCGCAAGCCTGCAGCCAACTGGCCTGAGACAGAATTCACATGTATGTGTGAGAACAACTCACATTCGGGAAAATCGCGCTTCAGGTTTTTGCTGATAGGCAGAAAATGCATTGCACATTTTTAGTACAAACGTGAAACCTCTTTCGTTTTCTTGAAGCGAGCTCCCTGGCTGCCCTTAGACTTGCTGCAGTCCTCTTGCCGCAGCGACCCAGGGTTAGGACCCGAGGCGCGCCCCGCCACACAGCCCCAAACTACGTGACCTATTATGTACATCAATTTTCTTAATACTTTGTGCAGTGTCCTATACCTAAGGGTGTACGATAGATGTTTTTTGTCTTTGAGCTATTATAGCCAGAAATAGGTTAATTAATACAATATATGGTTTAGTCCTCACCTAAGTTGTTTTTATGGCTTGTTTCCTTACCTTCAAATTCGATGCCTCTCTACATCCACAGACACTCATGTGTGCACATGCATGCTCATACATACGCATCCTCATGTCAATTAGAGTTTACACATGTGATCCCCATCTAAGGATCTTTTGACTCACAGCTGTTGAGCTTTACAATTGTGCTAAAGCACCACATAGAAAACACTCGACTTCGAGCTTCAGCAATTTCCCCCCAATTGATGTCAGTCCAATGTATTCCCGGGTGAGTCTCAGTGGGGTGGCGGGCCAGAGCTTCCAGTGGTCTCCAAGCACCCAGAGCTTCCAGTGGGCGTGGTCGCCAAGCACCCAGAGCTTCCAGTGGGCGTGGTCGCCAAGCACCCAGAGCTTCCAGTGGGTGTGGTCTCCAAGCACCCAGAGCTTCCAGTGGGCGTGGTCTCCAAGCACCCAGAGCTTCCAGTGGGCGTGGTCTTCAAGCACCCAGAGCTTCCAGTGGGCGTGGTCTACAAGCACCCAGAGCTTCCAGTGGGCGTGGTCTACAAGCACCCAGAGCTTCCAGTGGGCGTGGTCGCCAAGCACCCAGAGCTTCCAGTGGGCGTAGTTACCAAGCGAAGGGAGCAGCACCCCACGGCACAGCAGTGCTGGCTCAGCTTGTGCTGGATCCCGGGAAGCCTAGTGTCTCCCCTACCCTGCTGGCCAGGCGCATCATGCCTGAGAGACTCATTCACGGAGATGGACCGTCCTTCTGTTAGGTTGGATTCAACTCTCGATACTTGGTGTTTTCTTTTTTTATTTTATAGATGAGTTAGGATAGACAGTTGTAGAAAAGAAAAACTACTATTCAGTTAGAAAATAATTTCTTACCAAGTATTTTGAATTTCCTTATAGTCTACAGAAATTTTGTAGGTTGCGTTTGAGATGTGGGACAAGTTGCTGTTTAATACAATTTGAAAAATTTTGCTTTTGGCTCTTTATGTTTTATTTATCTATAATATTTTCAAGTATTTCCTTGCTAAGTATATTTGTCCTAGAAGTGTGTTAGTCCTGGAGGGGAATGGTTTGGGCCCATCTTTATGGGTAAGGGTGTTTTTAATAGTCAGACTAATCCACTCAGGTTTCCTTTGCTGTGAAGTTTTACATGGTGAGTGCTTTGGTCTGCTCCTGTTTATTTTTGCGTGTGTGTATGTGTTCACAAGAACACTCGAGCATGTGTGCCTCTGGGTAAGGGCGTTAGTGAGAATCATCCTGGATTGTTCTACCTCCTTGTTGATGTGCTCTGGGGTTTCTCAGGCTCCGCCTTTCAGGGCTGGAATGGCAGGTCACCACCACATCTGTCCAGCATTTTATGTGAGATCTGGGGATCTGAACTCAGGTCTTTCAGCTTGCGAGGCAGAGGATTTAACCCCTGAGCCATCTTCCCGGTCCCGCCCCAGTTGTCACTCGTTTCTGTAGGAGATGCCGCTCAGAAGCATGCAGAAGCCACAGGCAAGGCAGGCAAAGTCTCTGCTCAGCTTGAGTGTGCCTCTCACACGCTGGAGCCGGGGCAGGCTGCCCGCAGCTCCGCCCACAGTCCCGCAGCTCCGCCCACAGCCCCGCGGCTCCGCCCACAGTCCCGGCAGCTCCTCCCACAGTCCCCGCAGCTCCGCCCACAGCCCCGCAGCTCCGCCCACAGCCCCCGCGGCTCCACCCACAGTCCTCGCAGCTCCGCCCACAGCCCCCGCGGCTCCGCCCACAGCCCCACAGTGCTCACATGACTTGTCATGCCAGAAGCCCTGTGGATTTGCATAGGCCTTTGCTTGGCTTTTCATCTGGGAGGAGAAGATAAATGAGCATGCTTTGGGCATGCAATGCCACTCCTGAATTCCTCTTCCAACATGCAAGACTGAGGTTCATATTAAACCCACCAGGAGTGAGTGCTCGTACCCTGTCTTTGTTGCTCAGATAGCTAACTGCTCATTTTCCTGCAGGATGATGGGATTTGTCACACAACTGCTCAGTGCACCAGGCCCCAGAGGCCTGCAGATGCTTGCTGCTGGCTATGGCGTCCCTCGGGCTGCGTCTGCACCAAGGGCTGGGGTCTCTGCTGATCATTCGCTCCAGCCTGTGGTTACTGTTTTCACTGAATTGTGAACAGCGCCTTTGCGGCTCTGTGACTGAAAGCAGACATTTCAGACTACAGAAGAGCCCTGACTTGGAATGATTTACTGTTTTGGCAATACTGGGGGGAAAGAGGAGGCGGCGTGGGGAACAAGACACGTATCTATGCACGTGGTCATCTTTGAATAGTGGGGCCTGGGAAAGGGGGCTGCAGGCTCAGATTCCATGAGAGGCGCTGGAACTCACCTGAGCAGCAGAAAAGACAGGTGCTGGGTGGGCAGCAGGGGAGCTCACTGACGTCACCTGGTGGTGGAGGGCACGCCATGGCATAACCAGTGCGTGGGCAGCCGGTCAGGTCCAGCTGCCCAGGAAAGATTGGGCCAGGCCGGGGAGTTTGAGGACTTGTTTTCTGGGCCCTGTTTGCCGGCCCCACGCCTGGGCTCCAGCTGCAACATCTGTATCTTAAGGCGCCGGGGATCAGTTTCCACTGGGCTCCAGAGCCGCGGCTGTGCTGTTGACAAATTCTGGACGGGGCTGTCTTGAATGTGGACATACGGCAGTGCCCGCCTCACTGGGAGGTGGTGAAGGAGTGGGCACCTCAAGGGGGCCACACGTCGATCGGCGTCCATAGCACGGCTGTAAAAGGCGCCCAAGCACTCGCTGCTTTAAAGTTTAATGTTCAGTGAGAACAAAGCCCGCACACAGTTTGAAAAATAGAACACAAGCGAGCAGCCCTCATCCGAAATGCTTGGGACCAGAACCCTTTGGAGTTTGGAATTTTTATTTATTCTTCATATATGTGCATATGCATAATGAGGCATCTTGGGGACAGGACACAAACCCAGGCAAGCGATTAATTTATATTTCATACAGATCCTACACACATAGCCTAAAGACAATTTTGTAGAGTATTTTGAATAATTTTGCACACAATGCACACTTCCATGTGGTGCTTCCACTGGTACCATCTTGGCAGGGAAAACGTTTTGGAGTTTGGATTTTTGGATTCAGAATGCTGTAATACACGTGTTACTATGATGAGAAAATAGGCTTTGGAGGCTGCGCATTGCAGGTTGACCTCTTTGTTCTCCTCTCAGGCAGAAACTAGTTCCATGTTTTTCCTCGGGATGGCGTTAGCCTCCCCCACAGGTCATCAACTTCAGATGTTAACCTCGGTGTTTTCTGTGTGTGGGGCTCAGGGCTCAGCGCTCAGTGGTCACTTCTTCCTGTGTCGCAGCATCATTTCAGTTAAATCAGGAGGCTGCGTCGCTATTACTAAACTGTAGAAACCCCGAGCTGCGGAGCACAGGATGTGCATGGGAATGCATCCTGGTGTGCTTTGTCTTGAGTTGATACCGTTGGTTTTCCTGCTTGTATTTTTTCAGGGATTTTATCCTGTCACTCACCATGTTTTCAGGTGCGTAAGCGCTGCGCTCAGCGCACCCAGTGGAGGCCCCAGAGGGCGGGCTCTATGGTAAGGCTTTGTTTTCTCTTTGACATTGCTACTAGCCCAGTGTGACCTGCACCACCCTCTACCTCCTCCTCCGGGACCCTCTGTCTTCTTGGGCTGTCCTCAGGCCCCCCTTCTCCAGAAGGTCACTGTTGTCTTGGGGCGGAGTCCCCAGGAATCTACCCTGCCACCCCAGGAAGCTGCACTTCCCTATGCAGGATCTGTTGATTTTTTTTTGTCTTGATCTCACCTGCCAGTAGTTTCTGCAGAAAACTGAACTGATTCTTCTATGTCAGCCTGCGCGATTGACGAGAAGCTTGGCTAGGTTAGAGAATACTTTTGGGCTTTCGATCCAACCTTTGCTCCTTGCGGTGTGGTCTGCTTGTAGTCGGAACGCCGAGCCGTTGTGAAGAAGCCCCAGCTCCTTCTGATACTTACTCTTCCGAGTGTGGACCTTCCTCCCACGTTCTATCCACAATCTCCTGAATTCTTATTTGTTTAAAGTTACTTTTCCCTACCAAGTCCACTCCTACCCTGGACTCATGTCGTATGCTTTTTAAGTATGGGAGATTGCCTGTAATTACATTTCTGTAACAGTTTCTGCTTGTTTGCCATTTACTTTGGAGATCTGTTGGTAAGATGTTAGGACTCGTGGATACATAAGTCTGTGATGTGTCCCCACACAATTCTTTTTGTTGTTGCTTTCTGAGAGATTTCTTTAAATTTAACTTCCAAATGTTCATCAGATTCCTTTGTTTATGTCCTCTTTCTGACTTTTTGCCTGGTTTCCCACCATCCTTGGTCGAGATGTTTGATGGGTAAAGTATGTGAACACTAACGACATTAGGATTTGCTCCTGGCCACGTTGTGTCTCTGCTATGCTCCTTTTCTCTTCTCTAGTAGGAAGTTTTGTAAAATCTGGTGTGCTAAGCCTCTGCCTCCTTACCACCTATTTCATCCGCCACCACCCATTCCCATGCACTCATTCATCCGTCTACCCACCATCCTTCTGTCCAACTCTCTCTCTCCATCCATCCATTTTTCCATCCTCTCCTTACTCATCCATCCATCTTTCCATCTACCAATCTAACCCTATTTTCCTCCTTATAACCATTTATCTTTTCTTGTATCCAACTACCCGTCCTCCACTCCCCACGCATGCTGTGTCTACTACCCGTCCTCCACTCCCCACGCATGCTGTGTCCACTACCCATCCTGCACTCCCCACGCATGCTGTGTCCACTCACCACCCTCCACTCCCCATGCATGCTGTGTCCACTACCCGTCCTGCACTCCCCACGCATGCTGTGTCCACTCACTTACTATCCTCTACTCCCCACGCATGCTGTGTCCACTACCCGTCCTCCACTCCCCACGCATGCTGTGTCCACTCACCATCCTGCACTCCCCACGCATGCTGTGTCCACTACCCGTCCTCCACTCCCCACGCATGCTGTGTCCACTCACTTACTATCCTCTACTCCCCACGCATGCTGTGTCCACTACCCGTCCTCCACTCCCCACGCATGCTGTGTCCACTCACTTACTATCCTCTACTCCCCACGCATGCTGTGTCCACTACCCGTCCTCCACTCCCCACGCATGCTGCGTCCACTCACTTACTATCCTCCACTCGCCATGCATGCTGTGTCCACTACCCGTCCTGCACTCCCCACGCATACTGCGTCCACTACCCATCCTCCACTCCCCACGCATACTGCGTCCACTCACTCAGCCATCGGTTATCCATCCACTTATCATGTACCCTCCCTCCTTTCCTCCTTTCATCCCTCCATGATGGTTCATGTTACACGTGAGCATGAATAGACAGTAGGATGCAGGGTAACCTGGCTCAGCATTCCTCCTGGACGTGACCATGGGAGTCTCTTTTTAAATTGTTATTATTTTCCTCTAGTTTTACAAGCATATTGAGTACTTATCCCTACTTCCCTCCATCCCCCCTCCTGCCTCCCATTTCCCTCCCTTCCTTTCATCAGTCCATCCCGCTCCCTCCCACCCTCCTGCTTGACTCTCTGTGGACTCCAGGGTTCCCTCTGGTTTATCTATCAGCTTTAGTCACCAAGGTTTCTACTGTATGTTATTATCTCTCTTGAGATCCTAATAGTTTTGGGGGGCAGGTTGATCAGTCATCATGCAGGTTGGGTGAGGACAAGTCTCACTGCAGTGAGTTCCTGGATGCAGCTGCCCTGCCTTGAGTGGAATGTCTTGTCCAGTGGTGGATCTTCCACTACGGGGAGTTTTAGGTGAGGTCAGCTATTGACTCTGTAGAGCTACAGCTGGTCACCACTAGTACAAACAGGCCTCCTCCAATGGTCACTTCCTAGTGCAAGCAGGGTTACTTCAATGGTCACCTCTAGTGCAAGCAGGTCTCCTCCAGTAGTCACCTCCTAGTGCAAGCAGGCCTCCTCCAGTGGTCACCTCCTAGTGCAAGCAGGCCTCCTCCAGGTGTCACCTCTAGTGTGGGCAGGCCTCCTCTAGTGGTCACCTCCTAGTGCAAACAGGCCTCCTCCAGTGGTCACCTCTAGTGCAAGCAGGCCTCCTCCAGTGGTCACCTCCTAGTGCAAGCAGGCCTCCTCCAGGGGTCACCTCTAGTGTGGGCAGGCCTCCTCTAGTGGTCACCTCCTAGTGCAAGCAGGCCTCCTCCAGTGGTCACCTCCTAGTGCAAGCAGGCCTCCTCCAGGGGTCACCTCCTAGTGCAGCAGGCCTCCTCCAGTGGTCACCTCCTAGTGCAAGCAGGCCTCCTCCAGTGGTCACCTCCTAGTGCAAGCAGGTCTCCTCCAGTGGTCACCTCCTAGTGCAAGCAGGTCTCCTCCAGTGGTCACCTCCTAGTGCAAGCAGGCCTCCTCCAGGGGTCACCTCTAGTGCGGGCAGGCCTCCTCTAGTGGTCACCTCCTAGTGCAAGCAGGCCTCCTCCAGTGGTCACCTCCTAGTGCAAACAGGCCTCCTCCAGTGGTCACCTCCTAGTGCAAGCAGGTCTCCTCCAGTGGTCACCTCCTAGTGCAAGCAGGGTTACTCCAGTGGTCACCTCCTAGTGCAAGCAGGCCTCTTCCAGTGGTCACCTCCTAGTGCAAGCAGGCCTCCTCCAGTGGTCACCTCCTAGTGCAAGCAGGTCTCCTCCAGTGGTCACCTCCTAGTGCAAGCAGGTCTCCTCCAGTGGTCACCTCCTAGTGCAAGCAGGCCTCCTCCAGGGGTCACCTCTAGTGTGGGCAGGCCTCCTCTAGTGGTCACCTCCTAGTGCAAGCAGGCCTCCTCCAGTGGTCACCTCCTAGTGCAAACAGGCCTCCTCCAGTGGTCACCTCCTAGTGCAAGCAGGTCTCCTCCAGTGGTCACCTCCTAGTGCAAGCAGGGTTACTCCAGTGGTCACCTCCTAGTGCAAGCAGGCCTCTTCCAGTGGTCACCTCCTAGTGCAAGCAGGCCTCCTCCAGTGGTCACCTCCTAGTGCAAGCAGGCCTCCTCCAGGGGTCACCTCCTAGTGCAAACAGGCCTCTTCCAGTGGTCACCTCCTAGTGCAAGCAGGCCTCCTCCAGTGGTCACCTCCTAGTGCAAACAGGCCTCCTCCAGTGGTCACCTCTAGTGCAAGCAGGCCTCCTCCAGTGGTCACCTCTAGTGCAGCAGGCCTCCTCCAGTGGTCACCTCTAGTGCAACCAGGGTTACTCCAGGTGGTCACCTCTAGTGCACTAGGCCTCTTCCACTGGTCACCTCCTAGTTTAAGCAGGCCCTCTTCAATTCATTCGTGTCTAGTAGACCAGAAAGCAAGAAGGAGAATCGACCGGCTTTCTGCCTGACTTCCAGCGCACTCCTGTTCTCGGAGCTCTGGACTTTAGTCCTTCAGGCATGGCTGAAATCTGCAGCTCTGGCTACAGCCCACCGCCTGTTACGTCCCAGCTTTCCTGAAGGTGATGCCACATGGGACTAAATCTCCACGGTCACCGAGCTGGTCTTCATAACTAACATCTGTACGGAGCTACTGGTTTGGTTCCTCTGGAAAGCCCCAGGGCTGTCTACCCACTCACCAGCTGATATGTTGAGACTGGCGCATGCCCGTGGGAGGCCCCGCTCATCGTGGGCATCACTGCTGTTGGATGGTCCATGGGCTGTAATCTCATTAGGCGACGGGACGGTGGTAATAACGGGAGCTTGTTTCGCTCTAACGCTGTTGGTTTCTCCAGCAGGAAGCTGAGCCATCACGCTAGGACTGCAGCGGGCACCGGGTGGCCAGTGTCATCTGCAGGCCGTCAGCTCCGCGGCCATGGAGCCCCGCGCGCTTGGCCCTGTGTGCTGCCGAGAGCAGGGTCCACAGCCCGCCGCGGAGCCCCGCGCGCTTGGCTCCAGAGAACAGGTTTACAGGGCCCAGACAGGGCCAATGTCAAATGCTGTCTGGGGTATAGATGTCCAGTCCTGCCTCCGTCACCCCGAGTTTGGTGTGTGGGTGCTACTGTGGTCTCCGTGTGGTCTAGAACCTCTCCATGCATCTGTGGGGGGCCTGTGTCCCTCTCCTGCAAGCCTTTTGTTTGGCAGCCCCTCCCCCATGCCCTTGACCAGGCTGCTCTGTGGGCTGTGGCCCCTCCAGCGCAGGGGGAATTGCCTGTCTGCCTCGTTCCCTTCCCATTTCCCTCTCAGGATTGATTCCTCTTCAGATGTGTGGAGGTGAGGCCCGGGAGGTGGCGAAGATATAAATTTACGTTCCCTCCTCCTTCCATTTATCAGGAATCCAGAGATTCTGCGGGAAGTCTGCAGAATGATTGGGTTTCCCTTGAAAGAAATTCTGGGAAATTGAGACAGAGCACCTCGGGTCTGAGGTTTGGGGGCTTCAGCAGAGACTCTGAAGCTGTCTGTAGTCACATATAATTGCATTAGCTGTGGCCCACGGGCTTAAGTGGGGGAGGGGGTTACTGGCTTACTCGAGAAGAAATAGGGCGGGGGAGGGCTGCCATGATCTCTCAGGCTGTAGCTGCAAGGGTCCCCTCCACTCCGGGCTGCCACGTGAGGGGCCATCCTTCTCACAGCTGCTGTGAAGTGCGGTGAAACCGAGCAATTTGATACAGGAAATTGGATTTCTAGAGGAATAAATTAAAGTGGGTCCAATTGCAGTAGTGGGAGGAGCTGCTGGCGAGGCAGGGGGGCCACAGACAGGCGCGGGGCTGCAAGGGGGGCTCCGCCATCTGCAGCCTTCACCTTGCGGATCGTGGCGGGGGTGGGGAGCACATGGCTTGAATTTCACCTCAAGATCCCTTAAAGGGTGTTCTCGGGCGAGGACAGGAAGAATGTGGTGGATGGTGAAGGATGGCACACGGGGGCCCCACGAGGGAGGGGTCCAAGAGGGAGGGTCCCCATGAGGGAGGGGGTCCCATGAGGGAGGGTCCCCATGAGGGAGGGGTCCAAGAGGGAGGGGGTCCCATGAGGGAGGGGCCCCATGAGGGAGGGGGTCCCATGAGGGAGGGGCCCCATGAGGGAGGGGGTCCCATGAGGGAGGGTCCCCATGAGGGAGGGGTCCAAGAGGGAGGGGTCCAAGAGGGAGGGGCCCCACGAGGGAGGGGCCCCACGAGGGAGGGGTCCAAGAGGGAGGGGTCCAAGAGGGAGGGGTCCAAGAGGGAGGGGTCCCACGAGGGAGGGGTCCCACGAGGGAGGGGGTCCCACGAGGGAGGGGGTCCCACGAGGGAGGGGTCCCACGAGGGAGGGGTCCCACGAGGGAGGGGTCCCACGAGGGAGGGGTCCCACGAGAGAGGGGTCCCACGAGGGAGGGGCCCCACGAGGGAGGGGCCCAATGAGGGAGGGGTCCCACGAGAGAGGGGTCCCACGAGGGAGGGGGCCCCATGAGGGAGGGGCCCCACGAGGGAGGGGCCCAATGAGGGAGGGGTCCCACGAGGGAGGGAGCCTGCGTGGAATGACGAGGCTCCCAGGAGCAGGGAGTGCAGCCGTCCTGCAGACCTCGGTGCTGTCCGGGCGATGCTCCGATGCTCGGGGTTCTGATGCTACCTGTGAGCTCTGGCTCAGTTACTGTATCTCAATCCCCGGCGGGGTGGGGGGAGGTTGTTTCAATACCTAGAAGGCCTGTTCAGGTCAGCGGGGACGAGGAGATGCACTCCTTAGTGGACAGGTCAGCGGGGAGGAGATGTGCTCCTGAGTGGACAGGTCAGCGGGGATGAGGAGACGTGCTCCTGAGTGGACAGGTCAGCAGGGATGAGGAGACGTGCTCTTGAGTGGACAGGTCAGCGGGGATGAGGAGATGCGCTCCTTAGTGGACAGGTCAGCGGGGAGGAGATGTGCTCCTGAGTGGACAGGTCAGCGGGGACGAGGAGACGTGCTCTTGAGTGGACAGGTCAGCAGGGATGAGGAGACGTGCTCCTTAGTGGACAGGTCAGCGGGGAGGAGATGTGCTCCTCAGTGGACAGGTCAGCGGGGATGAGGAGACGTGCTCCTTAGTGGACAGGTCAGCGGGGATGAGGAGACGTGCTCCTGAGTGGACAGGTCAGCGGGGAGGAGACGTGCTCCTTAGTGGACAGGTCAGCGGGGAGGAGACGTGCTCCTTAGTGGACAGGTCAGCGGGGAGGAGATGTGCTCCTGAGTGGACGGGTCAGTGGGGAGGAGATGTGCTCCTTAGTGGACAGGTCAGTGGGGAGGAGACGTGCTCCTGAGTGGACAGGTCAGCGGGGATGAGGAGATGCGCTCCTGAGTGGACAGGTCAGTGGGGAGGAGACGTGCTCCTGAGTGGACAGGTCAACGGGGAGGAGATGTGCTCCTGAGTGGACAGGTCAGTGGGGAGGAGGAGATGTGCTCCTGATGGCTGGGTGGACAGGTCAGCGGGGACGAGGAGATGCTCTCCTTAGTGGACAGGTCAGCGGAGAGGAGGAGACGCTCTCCTTAGTGAACAGGTCAGCGGGGACGAGGAGATGCACTCCTTAGTGGACAGGTCAGCGGGGATGAGGAGATGTGTTCCTGACAGCTGAGTGGACAGGTCAGCGGGGACGAGGAGATGCTCTCCTTAGTGGACAGGTCAGCGGGGAGGAGGAGACGTGCTCCTCACGGCTGAGCTGCACATGCTCTGTAACGTCGCAGTGTGGTCAGGTGTGACTCCCCGACAGGAAGTGCACTGCCGTGGCCGTCAGGGACTGTCCCTCTGGAGAAGTTTCCATTCCAGTCAAGGTTCTCTAAAGGAGCAGTGGATGGAATGAACGGACACGCACTGATTGGCTTACGGGGTGACGTTTAGGTAGCTCAACAATGACGTAGCTGTCAGTCAGGAGCCGAGGTGGCCCCAGCCTGATGATGAAGGCGGGTAGATTCCTAGAGAGACGCTGGGCCCCGTCATGCTGGAGGCGTGAAGAAGCCGGATGCCAAGGGCAGCAGCAGATGGTGTGCCACTCTGCCTGTACGCCCCTTTCCAACTCGCTGACTGTCTCGTTCCCTTGCCCAGGAAATGGTCCCACCGCTGTGTGCTGGGTCATCCCACGTCAGTCAGACGCTGTCTCCCCAGGCTGGCTTGGGGCTGGTTTTAAGTACCGATTCTTCTCACTTGCTCCCAAAGTTCAGCCTTCCGCTGTCCAGTTGACTCTTGTGTCTAACTAGCTCACAGGGCAGATTCAGTTCTGTAACCTTCTTATTGAGCCCCCGGAGTTTTGAGATTAGACCAGGGCTGTGGAGAGCAGCGGAAGGAAGGTCTCTGGTAGGTAAGTCTTTCTAGCACCTCTGGAAACATGGCAAATCTGCCAGGTAAGCTGTTAAACAGGAGCAGTGTTTCCGGGTGCTTCGAAGAACACGTGTGTCTGCAGATGCCTGATACCACAGGTTCCGGAGTCAGATGGGCTCGGGAACGCAACACAGTCCTGCTCTGAGTTCTCCTGATTGCAGGGGTGAGCGAGGCGTTATGGGCAGGCAACCTACTAGCTCATTCCACTCTGTGCCTCTGAAAGTGAAATGAACATTGATCTCTCCTGGGAATGTGCTTGCAGACAGGTGATTTCAGCGGCAGTAGAGAAATGGAACCAGCTGGCAGTGACCTGCGCACTCCGACGGGGTCCGCGCTCCTGAGCTGCCGGCTGCCTCCATCTCCTTCCTCCTCCATCCTGCTTCTCTCCCCTGCCTCTTCATCCTCACTGCCCTCGGGAGGAGGTAGGAAAGGGGCATTCCCACACATCGATATGCAGGCACTTTGGATTCTAGAACTGCACTGTAAATTACCCAGGAACCTGGCTATTTTACTCCTAAGTAAGAAGGGAAAGCCAGACATACAGTTACATGAAAAGCAAATTCACATGGTAACATTCATCGCAATGAAAATGAGAAAACAGCCCAGGTTGTCGTTGATGGATGAGTGGATAAACGATCCAGTGTATCTATAAATACTTGGTGGTAAAAAGAAGTACAGCACAGAGGGAAAATATGCTAAGCAAATGCAGCCGTCATGAAAGGATGCAGATGGCCTGAAGCCATTTATGCAATAGCTCATGGCTTGACTGTTCATATGCGAAGGTAGCTTGCCGATTGCCCGGGGTAGGAGCAGCCAGTGGGGAGTGGGGGGGTCCACTAGGAGCAGGGGGGAGATGGATGGGCCTTCTGCCTCTCCCACAGCAAGAAAGTCAGGACAGTTGCTGGACCTTGGATCTTGGTCTGCAGGGTGGTCCCAGGTAAGGCACTGCGACTCGCCTTGATGCTGAGTAGAGAACTGTCTCAGGTGGCCAGGGCTCTCTCTGGAGACCTGGGAATGCTCCAACGTGAGAGCGCAGCAGGGGCTTTCACTGTAGTTTGCTCAGCATACGTCATGTATCGGCTGCTGTTGTCCGGCCGGGTCCGTTTCTGTTCGTTGGCTGCTGTGACCATGCGAGTCCTTGTGGGTTCACAGAGGGCTGGTGTCATCTGCACCCAGCAGAGGGTTCCCGGGGTCTCCTGGCCGTTCCTGCTTCAGTTCTCTGAGAGCCTTTTCCTCCGGAGCTCTGGGGCCTGCTCTTCCACAGCTGCCGGCACAGGCCTCGGGGTCTCCTTCACAGCGGCCAGGGTGGGGGCGCCGCCCTGCACCAGCTTGGGTCTGGCTCCTCACACGCTCAGCCAGGTGTGTCTGCAAGGAAGTGTGCAGTGAGGCTTTCTGCTTTACTCGTGACTGTGTCGCTGGAGTTCTTGTGCGATTTGAGCCTTGGTCCCTGTCTGGCTGAGGTTCATGTCGTATCTCTCACTTGGTGGGCGTCCTGTTTGTGGGTTGGTTTCTTTCCTCTGCGGGGCCTTCATGTAGATACACCCTGTTATTTGTGCTTCTTTGGCTTCCTGCACTTTCGAGGTTGTGTAAAGGTAACGCTGCCCTGGTCAGTTTCCATGTTTTGTTCGTCTCATCAAAGACATAGGTGGTTTTAGGTCTGAAGTTCAGAACTTTAATCCCCCTCGAGCTGATTTTTATGAATCACATAAAGAAGGGTTTGGTGTCATTTTTGAGTTCATGTGGACACCCTGAATTTTCCCCACTATTACTTCTCCCCCACCTTCTATTTTACTGGTGGTCTTGTTTAAGATTAATTGACTGTGCATGTGTGAAAAAGAGCTGTGTTCCATTCTTGGTCTGTGTGTCCATACTCAGGCAGACTTGTGTAGTTTAATTACTAGTGCTTTGAAATGTAATTTGAAGTCTCCAAGAAGCTCTGCCTCAAAGTCTGGTCTTCCTCAAGATTGTTTTGGCTGCTTGGGTCATTTGCGTTTGCATGAAAATTTAAGGTTTTCTATTTCTATGAAAAATTAGACATCTAATAGATGTTGAGCTAAGTATGAACATTATTTATGTATTGTCATGTTTGAAATGTGTCCCCCACAGTCTCCTGTGTTTGGCAAGGTCATGGCGCCTTGAGAGGTGGAGCCTTGCTGGAGGAAGGCAGTCACAAGGGGTGGGCCTTGAGGTGGGTGAGTCCCACCCTACCTCCAGGAGAAGTCAGCCTTCGCAGCAAGCAGTCTGCAGCTCTCAGCCTCCAAGATGTCTGCGGTGACTTCGCCTCCTCCATCTTTGGCCAGCCAGCCACCTCCACTTTGAAAGACTATTTCTCCCCTTGGACCCTTTCTCCCTTAAGCTGCTTGACCTTGGTGCTCTCTCACAGCAACAGAAAAGAGTAACCGTCACGCGTATTACGGACCTTTATGAGGCCAATGCCTCCGGTCTATGAACACGGGCAGTTTTGCCTTCAGTTTTGCCATTTTCAGCTGTTTGACAGTGTTTAGAGTCTTCCTTCTACAGACGCTAAGTTTCTTCATTAAGTGTACTCCTATCGATACTTTTAGAATTGGTATTATTTTCTTGGTTTCTTTCTTGAATAAATTATCATTGCTACAACACAGGGTACTCATTTTAATGTTGTACCCGACAAATACACAGGTTCATTTATTCTAACAGCTTTTTTCCTGGGGAATCTTGCAGCTTCTGTAATCATTGGCCTGCGACGGCACTCACTCCTTCTCCTGTCTGATTGCTCTTGAAGAGCCTCTAGTACCGCGTGGGTGGGAGCAGTGTGGGAGGAGGCGCCTGCTTTGTCTGTTCTGGGTCTTAGAGCAAGAGCACACAGTGTTTCCCTGTTAATTATGATATCTTGACCTTTCTTTTTATAAAAACCAGAATGTTTTGGCCCCCTGTGGGCTGGGAGGTCGGTGCCATCGTTGGGCGGGGGCGCTGTGCGCAGAAGGGACTGTTGTGTCCTCACAAGGCAGAAGAGCAGAAGACAGTGAACTCCTGTCTTCTGCAGGTGCCGCTCCTAAGGCACCTCATTGGTCTCCTCCCCATGTCCCGCCCACTTACCTTCTGTTTAAGACTTCACCAGCTTTCAAAGGACGCAGTCTTTTCAGAGTGAAAGCAAGAACACCGTGACCTGCAAAACTTGAGGAAAGAAATGGCAGGCAGAGATGGTTCTGCAGGACTTTAGTTTTGGAAACAGACCTTATACCTTCTACTTATGCTGACTGTCTCCAGCTTTTCCTCTTTCATAGTGAGCCTGTGAGGTCTAGCCTCGACTGTCTTTTCTGTACTTCTTACCGCTCTTTCTGGCAGGCCTGTGTGGTCCAGCCCCAACCATCTCTCTCTGTGGCAGGCTGTGTGGTCCAGCCCCAACCATCTCTCCCTCTGGCAGGCCTGTGTGATCCAGCCCCGACCGTCTCTCCCTCTGGCAGGCCTGTGTGGTCCAGCCCCAACCGTCTCTCTCTGTGGCAGGCCTGTGTGGTCCAGCCCCGACCGTCTCTCTCTGTGGCAGGCCTGTGTGGTCCAGCCCCAACCGTCTCTCTCTGTGGCAGGCCTGTGTGGTCCAGCCCCGACCGTCTCTCTCTGTGGCAGGCTGTGTAGTTCAGCCCCGACCGTCTCTCCCTCTGGCAGGCCTGTGTGGTCCAGCCCCAACCGTCTCTCTCTGTGGCAGGCCTGTGTGGTCCAGCCCCGACCGTCTCTCTCTGTGGCAGGCCTGTGTGGTCCAGCCCCCTCCCTCTGCAGCCCCTCTGCTCTCTCATGCTCTTCTCAGTAACCATGGCAACCATCCCTCCTGTTCCAGGGCTTTCTGTGTGCAGACACTTCTCATCCCTGTCCCGGTGAGCCTCCTCTGGGCAGAGCTGACCCTTGTTTGTGATCCGCACGTGGATCCACAGCTGAGCCGCTCACAGCTGAGCCGCCTCTTCTACCCTTCAGCGAGGCCAGGATCCCGCAGCTGGGCACTGCCTGTCGTGTTCACTGACTGGGTGGCATCTAAGTTCTGCGCAGGGGCAGCTGCAGCGCTGGTGGCTGATGTTCTGCGCCCCGACAGCCCCTTGGGGTGCTAGGGTGATCTCCGCCCTCATCGAGACACAGTCTGTCATCGCCGCCTTTTCAGAGGTGCTGCGAGCTGTAATAAGCATTAGGGTTTTTCCATGTTCTTTTCTTTCACTAATTGGTTCTCGTTTGTTGTGAGCATTTCCATCCTCTTGAAGCAAGGGTCTGAGAAATGACAGTGTGCGGCTAGGCCCTCAGTTGTAACATGGCAGCATCGGCAACATTGCTTAAGCTTTGGCTGCTCCGCGACCTGTGTTCCTCTCCTCCTGGTTAGCTGAGGCTCCAGGCGGGGCAATGTCTTCTGGCGACAGGATTCTAACAGCAGGAAAGCGCTAACCCCGCGCAGTCACTGGGCTTGAGGCGCACATGTGGGGGAGCTTGCACCTTATTGCAAAGGGGGCAACTCCGCCAGGGGAACAGAGCTCGCGGGGGGCACAGGGAGAGTCTCTGGGGCATCACAGGAGGTCATGAGTGGCATGAGGTGGCGGCCTGCGGGAGCTCATGTCTCAAGGAGTCTGACAGCCTGTATTTACCCATTGGACGCACATCTTCCTAGGCGATCATTATGCCGAGTCTGGGAAATGCCAGTGTTCTAATTAACTCCAGCCAAGGAAGGCTGTCGGCGGCCGCAGTCCCTTTGATTGATACGGCTGCAATTAGAGCGCGGCTCCCCCCTGCAGGCTGCGGCGGTGCCCGGGCGGGCACGAGAGCTTTGTGTCTGTCCTCCATGGGAGCTGACGTGCCAGGAGGCCCAACGTCTCCTCCCCACCCCAAGTCAGGACTTCACCGTGGGGGTGAAAAGACGCGCCAGTTACCCTTCGGTTTCTTAGCTGTTCGGTTACCCTTCCATCAGGATTCGGAAGATTATGAGGGTCGGTGGGCTCCCTCTTTCCTGCCCCCACGCTCTGAACTTCACTGACGGGAGGACTCTGATTTATTTTTGCCTTAAGATCAGGCTGCAATGCCGTGTCTGAATGCACAGGCAGGAACAGGGCGTGGGAGGCTCAGTCTGCATATAGATGTCGGCACAAGGCAGTCCCTCGGCATTCAGAGGACGGAGTCTTGAAATTCCTGTGCTAGAGCTGTGGTGAAGCGTGAGCCGCAGCGATTCCAACCGTGTGCTGGGGACGGCGGTGGGGTCGTGAGTGTGGTGGCAGAGGGGGCACTGTCTGACCTTAGGGTGATTTGGGGGTTCTCGGGGAGCCATGGAGGCCCCGTACCTAGGACGGTGGTCCCGTAAGATGACTGGTTGAGACACCTCTACCCCGTGGGACCGAGACGCCGCAGCAACAGGACGGAGCCCACCCGCCTCGCTGCGTGTGGTGGCGCTGTGTGTGCGAGTGAGATGAAGTGCAGTGCGGAGGAGGAGGAGGAGGGATGAGGGCGTCGCTGGGGGGCGTGTTTGCTGTGCTGAGGGTTCGGGGTGCTCCTGGTACTTGTGCGCAGTGTCTGTGACTTGGCCTCCCGAGCAGGGGCGGGACGAAGCTCCGTGCACGGCGCACCTGTTTGTGGGACGCTTTGGTGTGAACGATGGAGCACAGCCGTCTCCTCCTTTCTTTCAGGCAGGACACGTGACCTGCCTGCCCGGCAGTTTGGAAGCACAAGGGTTCAGTTGGCTGCAGTTCTCACGCTAGGCGCAGGCTAATGGACGCGGCGCTGTCTTACGGCTGGAATCACACCTCCCACCTGTTTCTTACCATGCCTGGTAGCCAGACTCTCAATCTCCCTTTCTACTCCCTTTCTGTGAGTTCAGCTCTCAAGGTTCCACATGTTGTACAATTTACCAACATTTGTCTTCTGAAGCCTGGCTTATTTCATTTAGTGAGGCATCCTTTAGGTTCATCTACATTTAAGGCTGAATAATATTCCACTATGCATACGTGTTCCATCTTCTTTGATCACTCACACATGGGTGGGCATGTAGGTAGAATCCATTGTGAATGCTATACCTTAGCAGGCATAGCAGGAGGATTCTGATATCTCTGATGAACTGATTTCAATCCCTTTGGGTGCAAATCCATAGTGATTTTTATTGAAAAACTGTGGTAGTTCAAGTTTTGTGGTTCTGAAGCGACAGAGTTTCACACTGTGTGTGGTTTCATTTTCTCCCTAGCTCTAACCATATTTTCTCATGCTCGCAGGAGCTGCAAGCTGACCTCTATAGTGCAGCTTGCATGTCTCTAATGATTAGTGACCTGAATGTTTTTCACACCCCTTCCCCCTGGGCTTTTACATTTCATCTTCCTCTGAGAAGAACACTAATTCAGGTCCTTTGAGCATTTAAAAGCAAGTCATTGAGAATGGGAAGTTGGCTAAAGGATTCCCCTCTAAGTGTGGGGACTGGGGTTCGGATCCCCAGAATCCATGTAACTCTCCAGGCAGGCGCAGTTCACTGGCTGCCTGTAATTCTAGCACTCGGAAGGCAAAGGCAGGGGTGGCGGGCACGGTGGTGATGGAGCCTCCTCGGCTGAGAAGCCCTGGTGGAGCCGCTGAGCTTTGCCTTGGGAGGAGAAGTCCAGGCAGGAGCAGGAGGACTCGGCCTTAGTGTTGGGGCTTCTGCTTGTTTACTGCCGAGAGCTGCTGCGGGCTGTGCAAATGCAAACTTGTCAGGATTATTTCCTGGCTGTTTATCTAGAGGCGAAGGAAAGCGACTTTGTTTATTTTGTGGATTTACATGCTCAATGGACACAGTAGGACGTCTGAAGGCCGAGAGGAAATATTGGTTTAGTTGCTTTGTGACCCAGGTGGATGAAGTAGAGTGTTGTCGGAAAGGGACCTCACCACTGTTCCAGAGACCATAAAAAGCGTGACTCTGGATCATAAGGATGCCTCGAGGAGGGACCGCAGGGATGCTGCGAGGAGGGGCTGCAAGGAAGCCTCGAGTCGGGAATGCAAAGCAGCTACGCCAGGCTCGCAGCGCAGAGCAGAGCTGGGCCCCTCTGGGGCAGGCCACCCCGGCTGAGGGACAGTCACCTGTTACTATGGAGCCAGAAGGTCCGGGCTGTTGCCGCGGCCTGCCAGTCGTCCGGATGACCGAGCAGTCCTTCAGTGTCCTGGTTTCTCGGAAGCCAACTCAAAGCTTCCAGCGCCCTGCGGTTGCTTTGTTACTGCTGAGATTTCAGTAGCAGACTGCTGCGCACAGCTCCCTCTTCACACTGAGGGTCCCGCATCTTCACACCGAGGGTCCCGCATCTTCACACTGAGGGTCCCGCATCTCACGGCTGCTGCCAGATCAAAGTAAAAAGTCAGGGCTGACGACGTGGCTCAGCATGGACGCCACAGGCGTTGAAAGCATAAGGACCCAGTTCAGATCCCCAGAACCCCACAAAAAGCTGGGAATGACAGTGTACCCTGTAATCCCCAAAGATGCAAGGGAGACAGAGCCTGGAAGCCAGGGGTGGGTGGGGGTGGGGAGGCAACCAGCACATCTCTGGCCAGCGACAGACTGATGTCGCCTCTCCCTCTAAGAACTCATACCCTCTGCCTTTGGTTTAAGTTTCAGCTCTAGTTGCTGGGGTGGAGTGCCCCAGCAGAATCAGGGTAAGGGTTGCTGTCACATCAGGATCCCCGTTACTGCGCCTCACAGTGGGAGACCCGGCGGCAGGAACGTGAGGGAATGGTTACCTCATGGCCATCTAGCTCGGAGAGCAGCAAATGGGGGCGCATCTGCCTGACCATGTCCTGCTGCTCCTACAGCCGGGGAACAGAGCCCCCCTCCAGCTCAGCCTGGAGAGTCTCTCAAGCCACAGGCATGTCCAGAGGCTTCCTTCCAGATGATTCTAATTGTGTCAGCCCGACATTTGATAGCAATGGTTCCAACTCTATTCTTTGTCAACTTGACACGTCACGTCACTTTCAAACGCAATCTTCCACCTCTTGTCCCCGACGTCACATGTTAACATGCTATGAAATGCTTTCAGTACAACTTTAAAAGCCCCTGTAGTCGATAATAGTTCTGAACACTTTAAAGTCAAAAGTCTCTTAACTGTGAGCTGCTATAAAACCCAAAACAAGTTACATACATTTGATATATAATAGCAGAATAAACATTTCCGAATGAAAGGCTCAGGGCACAGCAAGAAACAATCAAGCAAAACAAGAATAAAGTCTGGGCAGAGCAAACATGAACCCACAGCTCCGTGCCTGGGTCTGAGGAGCGCCGAGTGACTATAGGGGTCCCACCTCTGCTAGGCGCACATGGAGACCCCCCCCCCCGTCTCGCTGGCAGCTTCTTTGGTGGATGAGCCATGTCTGACGACTCCGGCATCCTGGGGACTCTGTGGCCGTCTATTACAGTCGTGGTTGACCGTTGAGATGCAGCGCGGGCTGCTTGGCCCACAGCCATGGGGGCTTCTGTGTCCCAACTCTGAGGTCACTTTCTAAGCGGCTCTTCTTTGTGGTAGCAGAAGCACCTTTTCTTCCTTTAAGTGGATTTAAATCTTCACAAAGTTGGGCCCGTGAGGGGTGGGTTTTGCCCCGGGGACCCGCTTCTGCCATCTATGCGCAGCTGAGGTCTCTCTTTATTGGTGCCGATCTTGCCAACAGCCACACTGCGCTTTCAGTACCAGCTTGAAACCTCCCGCCCCGAAATGTTCTTGGCCAAAGCAGTTCATTACCTTCAAATTGAGCTTCTGTGGGGTGTCAGGGCACGGGCAGAGTGGAGCCAGGCTCCTGGCAGGGACGCCACCGGCCCGTCCCTTACCAGCTGCCGACAGTGCCCCTGTTCCCTCTGCAGCTGCATGCGCAGGGCCTGCACTGCCTACGTTGATGTTGGCCTCGAGGTCGCTCATGCTCCTGCCAGAGCGTGCCAAGCCCCGCCTTTCCAAAAGTTCAGAACTTTCCTGTTCCGCCCGCAAATCACTTCCCAAGACCCGAACGCCACGTGGTCAGGCTTTCGTAGCAACGACTCTCAGTTCCAGTTTCCACGTCAGCACGCCTCCTCCTGCCATGAGTGAATACCTAGAAAAGCATCTTGGGGAAGGAAGGGTTAATTCCGGGTCACAGTTTAGATATGTTCCGTCATGTCAGGGAAGCTACAGTGGTGGGAGCTGGAAGCAGCTGGTCTTGCCATATCCACAGCAGGAGCAGAGAGCCACGAACCAGATTGTGCTCACTGGTGTTCTTACAAGCTCAAGACACCCACCCAGGAAGTGGTGCCACCCACGGTGGGTGTCTCTCCCCACTTACACTTCACATGATGGAGACAACCTCCCGCTGGCGTACCCAGGGGGCCTTCTGCCAGATGGTTCTGACCGTGTGGGACTGATGAATGAGACTGCCCATGCCATCCACAGCTCTCCACGTGGGCGCCACGCGTATGCATATTGGCGCCCACATTTGTACTTTCTCCTGCACTAATAAATGCACGTGCCCAAGAGATCAAAAATCGTCATTCTAGCTGGACCTGGTGGCACGGGTTTATAATCCCAGCTAATGAAGAGGCCGAGGCCGGTGGCTGCAGGCTCAAAGTGCAGGACTTAGATGAGTTTCAGAAAAGCCATCTGCGAGATCATACCCTTTTTGTCTCTGACCAGGGGGTGACATACAGTGCCCATCAGGATGGAGTGAAGGACATTACAGGAGCAGCAAAACTGCAAAAGAAAATCAACAAACCACAATCCAGAACTTCAGAGACTCTATATCAACCACATAGAACTAGGCCAGCCTAATCTCTCCCCATCCTGAAGCTCAGGGACATTTGCGGAAGAGGGGGCGGTAAGATTGTAAGAGCAAAAGGATGGGAGGAGCAATGATTTGCAAGATTCTCCACACTAGTTAGGGCCGAAGCAATCATAATAGGACTTTGCATGCCCTGTGCCATGTCCGTCACACTAGTGACCTCACAAAGTCTAACGTCAGCTAAAGGCACCAAGATCCTTGGAGGCAAGGGATTGACAGCCACAGTAGTGTTCCTATGCTTAAGGGGAACACGAGAAAGGGTTCAGGGAAATGCCACTGGGTCTTTGTACGTCATCGGAAAGGAGGACCAAGAGGAGAGTCAGGCATACACAATAAAGGACTCTCTGGGAATTGGGGGGGGGAGGCACTGGGGGATGGGGAGAGGAGGCACTGGGGGATGGGGAGAGAGGGGAGGGGGAACAGGGGATTTAGGGGGAGGAGGAGGGAGGGAGGGAACTGGTCTACCTATTAAGTTTGTATGAGCAGAAATAATAAAAAATGTATTTAAAAAAAGATAAGAAAAGCCATCTGCGGGTGTAGCTCCGTGGCGTGGCACCGGCCTCCTCTGCAGAGACCTCAGTTCTTCTAGCACCAGAAAAGCTTGCTTTGTACATTTTCTAAGTTTCGTCTTTGGAACTTCATTGTACAGGTCCGTCAGTTTACAGCTCCGCGCTCACTCATCTCAGAGGTGGAAGGAAAATGAAACCCAGAGCGGCTGAGTGAGTCTCCACGGAGACACGGCCCAGGAGTGAGTGATGTAGCTTAGCTTCCCAAATCTTTTCTGAAGGCTCTTGAAGTGTCTGCTGGACAAAGGTTCTTGATTGCAAGAAGCACCAATCAGCACTGTGTGACTGAAGCGGAGGAAAGTGATGAGCGTGGCGTGAGGAGCCACGAGCCACAGGAGACGTGTGCAAACAGCAGATGCCGGGGGCATGTGAGGCCGCACGGCTGGACCTGCCGCCGAGAGATGCTGAGGCTCGCCACTCCGACACGCCCCAAACAGCCAGAGGGGAGGGTCCGGTCCTCGAGGGCGGGTCAGGGCTTGGGGATGGGAAGAGGGGTCTCCCCCATCAGCTCAGCAGAGGGCATGTTAGCATGCGAGGCCCCTTCCGTTTTGCACACTGTAGAGAGCCGTGTAGTTGCGCATGGCCTGTGCCGTGCTTAGCTATTGTGACAGGACAGTGGTGTGTTAACTGGATGCGTCACTGACTGAATGTCAGCAAAATGCGGGAGAGGAGGCCTTGCCGGCCCATGGCGCTGCGTGAGCGGGATCTGGCCAGGTTCTTCCTGCCCAGCTGACCTGTTCCCTGACGCTGGCTCTCAGTGCACGGTGATGGAGGGAGGATGGGGGGTGGCGGCAGCCGCAGTATGGTGGTGGAGCCTTGATTCAGGGGCCTGGGACTCCCCACCGCCGTGTGCTCGGCCCACACCTGGGGCTCTGCACCTGCTGCTCATACCCGCGGCTCTTACCCAGGGCTCACACCTGGGGCTCATAGTGGCTCTGCCCCTCTGACTTTTAATGTGGAAGCTGTCACTGAGTTCTCGTTCCATCAGCATTGGTGACACTGAGAGACACTAGGCCGGCCCTTGAGCTCAGAAACATCGTGTTCTCGCGCCCTGACGTGACGCTGTGCTCAGCCAGACATGCTGGCACGTGTGCTCCACCCTCACTGAGGCCCTGAGAAGCTTGCAGAGACTTGCCTGACTCTTGCCAACACTAGTAGGTAAGTTCCCAGAGCTGCGTGTTAATGCCAGAAAGAACCTCTGCTCTGGGCGACTCTGTGCTAGGGTCAGTGGCATGATGGGAACAGCCTTGGATGACAGAGATGTGTGTATGTGCACACGTGTGTGCTGTGGATGGGGGCTGTGGTGGGGGGCGTCCCCTGTTGGGGCTGCTTTTAGCTGGACCTGTATGGGGAGGCTGCGGCGTTGCAGAGTCGGGGGGCTACAGTCACATAGCGAGACAGGATACACAGTGCATTTGCTCTCAGCATTGCAACCCCGAAGAGCTTAACTCTACTCCTCTATCACTGATATCCTTGCCAGTGTATTTGGACTGGAATCACTGTAAGAGCCAGAAAATTCGGAAGGGACCAATGAGTGGGAAGATGGGAAGGAGTGGTTAGGGTTAGGGTGACACCTTTTAAGGGGAGATTTTGGATACTGTGACAAGTAAGGTGAGGGAGGGAATAATTGGGACAAATATATTGTGGAGACTGAGGGATGGGAGAGAGGAGGGACAGAGGGACTTGCAGAAAAGCCTAGACTGTGGGAAGTAATCCCATAGGAGCCTCCTATGCTAGTAACATGTCAAAAGAAAAAATGTCTTTTAAAGACAGGAACAAGAGTGGGCAGCCCCTATGCACAGGAGCATGGGGGGCCCTGAGCTAATCCACTTAGACCCAGTGACAAAATTAAACTAGAAGTAACAGGAATGTGGCACTTCTGGGTCAAGTGTTGGTCAGAGAGGTCTCAAAGGCCCCCAAACATTATAGGCTTCTGCCATTGCTCTTGGTTGCTCTCCAAAAAGCTGTCAGTAAGACCCTGTTACTGAAGACACAACACAAATGGATCACAGAACATGGGAAAAATACATCAACCACAACTGATCTGAGAACTTCCTCCTTGTTGAATAGCTTACACAGGGTCAAGGAATACTGTAGAAGTTTCTGGGGGAGAGAAATAATCACAGGTCTCATCAACTCATGAGATCTTTAAGTTGCAATAAAAATCACCATGGCAACAGATGATCAGCAGTGTAATAGTGACATGCGTATCAAAGAGATAACCAACAGCTTTCTGATTGAACTCGAGACTCATTTGTCAGAATGGAGCATATTTATTTTACTGTTATCTAGAACAAGAACCTAAAAAAGGGAGGGAAATAGATCAATAGGGAAAGACAGCCAATGAACCTATAGGTAGGAAGACAGTGCACAAAACTGCTCTGTAAATAGCTGCTATTATACCCATAGATTTGAAGAGCACTTAGCACTCTGCCTAGAAGTATCTACAACAGAGGGTCTCAACACCCTGACAGGACGCAGCCTAGAGCATTAGAAGAGCAGTGAAGTGGACAGCAATGGCCAGACGTAATGCAGAGTATCGGTGACCCTGCAAAGCTCAGACCAACCTAATGTTTCCCATCCTAAGGCTTTGGGAACCTTGTGGAAAAGGGGTGGTGAGATTGTAAGAACCTAAACATGGGAAGGTCCACCTTTGGACAAGACATTCCATTCAAGGCAGGAACTCACTGCAGTGAGACTTGTCCTTACCAAACCTGCATAATGACTGACATACCAACGTGCCACCATAGACTATCAAGGAAGTCCAGAGAGATAAGAACACACAGTGGAAACCTTGGGGACTAAAGCTGCATGAGTGAAGGGAAAGACTCTTACCAGTAGTCACCTGAAGAAAGGCAACTTGGCGTGCCACAAGAGGCCTGAACCCCATAGGAATAGACTAGCCAGGAGGAACCCTGGGGTCTATAGAAGTGGCCAGACAGGAAGGTGGGAGAAGGTAGGATGGATTATGAAGGGAAGGGAGAGAATGGGACAAAGGGGATGGAGGGAAGTAGGGATAAGTACTCAATACGCTTGTGAAGCTAGAAAAATAAGACAACAGGAGAGACAAAGGTCTCCTGTAAGCAACAAAACAAAACAAAAAAACAAAAACCATCTCTGGTCATGGGATGAAGAGGAAGGTCCTGTTTATGACTGAACATGTAGCACTGTCATGCGTTAGAAAGTGTGCAGTTGCGACCATCTGATTGCTTCAGACCATCTGATTGCTTCAGAGGACTCTCCCTCCATGAGATCCACACGTGCTGGCCGTCGCCCCACGGGGAGCAGCCTTCCCGCGTCTCCTCCGGTCAGGCCTTGGGAAGCAGAGGGACTCCCACATCCTGGCATGTTCCAGCTTCACAGCAACACCCAGTTCTCAGCCACCCAATTTATCTTGGTCTCCTACTCCATCGCAACAGTGACTATTTGACCCAAACATTTTAGCGAATCAAGGGGCTTAAGTGCTCATGACTCTGGGTCGCAGCTACTTGTCTCCCTGGAAGAGTGAGACAGGCCACACCGTATCCAGGAAGAGCCAAGAGGGCCAAGGACCCACGCGTGCCCTCCCGTTGCGCCTGTCTAAGCTGACGATTCTCTCTCCATCTTATCCAGTCCGAACGGCCCCATCCGTCATGGGCCGGATCTACCCACGTCAACTGAGTCATTTCCAGGTTTCTCGGAGACCTTCTATAATGAATTCTTCATGCCAAGCGGCTCAGTTCTCAGGTGTTAACCTGACACTTGGAACTAACTGCCACATCCACACCCGGGAGTGCAAGTCTGTGTTCAGAGCGCCCAGGACCCTTAGTGAGAGTCTGGAGGGAGACTAGGGAGCTGGGACCTTCTGCCCCACAGTGTACCCCAGGGAGTGCGTCTCTGTTGAGGAATCCTTGCTGCTATGTGTCTAGCCAACCACAGTTAGCAATCAGGGTACTGCTGTGAGACCCTCGGGGACCAAGCCGTATGCTTCCAGAATCACCCGTCCAGACTTTGTAACTTGGCCTGGGGAGATCAGATGGCTCCTGAGTGTACTGCGCTTGGCAGATGCTTTTATTTACTCTCCTCTATGAGGTTGATATGAAGACACCAGGGGGTGGTCTCAATAGAAGCCAGTTCCTTTGGATAGGTTAAGTGAACTTATTGGGAAGGGGTTTTTACCTTTATTTAAAGTAATAGATGCAATTTAAAATTTTTATTTCAAGAAAACCTGCACAAAGGAGAGTTTAAATTGCACACAAAGATAACACATGTCCCCATGCACAGCCTGCGTTCAGTGCTGGTCACGTCACTGCTCCTGTGACGTCCCCCTCGGTACGTGAAGCGGAGGGTCTGCCGTGGTCCAGATGTGTGACCTTCAGGGGGATGGGCTCACGTGACATCCTTAGGATGTGATGGTGGGTGCCTTGTGAGGGATACCTGGGCACAGCCTCACCCAGCCTGTGGGCACATTGTGGGGAGACACCTTATGCCAACTCGGTATCTCTCACCAGGTGTTAGCTGGGCAAGCCTGAGTTTGGGCTTCCAGGACCTGAGAAATCCTCTTTCCTGCATGCAAGCCGCCGGGTGCAGTCATTTGTTATGTCAGCCAGAAGTGATCAGAGAATGGGGGACTTTGGAGTCTTCTTATTTTTCTCGAAGTTAAGTTTCCTCTCTCTAAAATACTTATATAATTTAAATATCAATTTACAGTAGGACACAGCAGGTACGGATCGTTGGGCAGACCTGTTAACATCTCACAGTCGTGCGTCGTGCCAGCCACCACGGCAACTTACTACTGACACCCAGCCTTCTTCAGGCTCTGCGTGAAGGGGGCTTGCTCCTCGGCCTCTGTTGTGGGAGGGGGTCCCTGCTCTCACATGTCATGGATGGTATGCATGGTGCATGGTTCACGCCTCCTCCAGTCCGATCCTGTTTGGAGACTTACCTGTACCACCCTGTGCAGCCGCAGCTTGCTCTTCGTGCCTGTGGAGTGTCGTCCGAGCATGCCGTGAGTTGCTCTGCATGCCTGCGTCTATCTGAGCATGCCGTGAGTTGCTCTGCATGCCTGCGTCTATCCGAGCATGCCGTGAGTTGCTCTGCATGCCTGCGTCTATCCGAGCATGCCATGAGTTGCTCTGCATGCCCGCATCTATCTGAGCATGCCGTGAGTTGCTCTGCATGCCTGCGTCTATCCGAGCATGCCATGAGTTGCTCTGCATGCCCGCATCTATCTGAGCATGCCGTGAGTTGCTCTGCATGCCCGCATCTATCCGAGCATGCCGTGAGTTGCTCTGCATGCCTGCGTCTATCCGAGCATGCCGTGAGTTGCTCTCCGTGCCTGCGTCTATCCGAGCATGCCGTGAGTTGCTCTCCGTGCCTGCGTCTATCCGAGCATGCCGTGAGTTGCCCTTAGCTAGGCCCTTCCATAAGCGTTGGGTGTTACAATTGGGCTGTGGTGGGATTCTAGCTGTTTTCTCTCTTTCTTTCTTCTTTTTTTTTTTTAAAGACGAGACCTTGCTGTGTACCAGGTTGGCTTTGAACTTGGGATTCTCTCGCCCAGCTTCCTGGACACTGGGATCTTAGATGTGTGTCCGCTTTAGTTGCTCTACATTCTTGCCAGTTCTTGGTGTTGTCTTTGTGCAGCTATCCCCTGTGCAGCAGTAAAGATCAATAATTCACATTTGCATATATATGATGGCTAAGATGGTCTGGCAGCTTTTTATGAACTTTTAGCATAGTTCTGACTCAAGACTTGTGTCTATTTCTGTTTTTAGGGACTTTCTGTCTTTTTAAAAGTTAATTGAAGGGAGTTCTTACATGTGACAGATACAGATCTTTCTGGACATTTGAAGCACACAGACTTTTCTGTGTCTGGCTGCCTCTTGTCTCAGGATGAAAGGTTCTCGCTCCTTACCACGGAGAGGTGAAACTTCAGGTGAGCCTGATGTTCCTTTAGTCTGTAGAAAGCATGTCCTGTGCTCTGAACGTCTTGGGGTCTTTTCATCGAGGTGTGCGACCCACGTGGAAGTGAAAGTTTATTCATGGGGCAGAAGAGTGCACGTTGCTCATGTGGGGCGGATGAGTGTGATGTGATAGACCACAGATAGATCACAGATAGACCACACGCTGATAGGGCTCTGTTAGTTTCCTGTCACAGTCAGCTCTCTGCAAGTCACATGACCGTGCGGCTTCTGTTCTCTGATCTCTCTGCCTAACTGCACCAGAACTGCTTGGATGAACGATGTGTTTTGAGATAGGTTTCAGATTCGTCCATTTTCTTCTGCTTGGTCTTCTTGTTCTCTTCCCGTGCACTTCCGAGAGAATAGATTTGCCAGCTTCTACATTACACGTAATCCCTCTGGAGTTTTGCCTAAGTTTATATCAAGTCTATCGATTTGGGAGGGATTAGGATCTTCAAAATATCAAGACTTAAAATTCATAAATCTGATGTATTTACTACTTATGTAGGTTTTATTTTTCAAGATGAAATTCAAATAGCCTAAAATTCACCATTTTAATAACTTCCATAAAGTATGCAAATTAGTGATGACTGTGTTTTTCATCTGTCACTGCTACCTGAGTCCAGAACTCTCTTGAAGCAGTCATTCCTGGCTCCCCCCTCCTCTGGCTATGCCCAGCTGCTTCCCTTTAGGGGTTGCTTCCTGTGGACACAGATATCCATGGAGACCCACAGTTCCGGACCATCTTTTCACTGAACTTCTCTAATCATTTCACTTCACATTCCGCATCTAGGGCATTTCCCTCTCGTGGCTGGTTAAAGACTCTGCTGTGTGTACCTTCTGGAGGACTTGGTCATCACCTGATGGACATTTGGGCGGCGTTCACGCTCTGGCTTCTAGCCTGTGTGGTGCTGCTGTGGGTTTTTGTGCACAGGAGTTTGTAGGATATTTCTTTCCACTTTCCTTGTATATAGACCGAGAAGTTAACTTGAGTCATATGGTTTCCAATCAGTAAACTTCAGGTTCATTGAGAAAATCTGTCTCGAAGCCACCAGGATGTTGAGAGGGAGACAGGAAACTGTGGAAGTTGACTTCTGTCCTCCGCATTCACAGATGCATGCACGTGCACGCACATGCACACACACACACAGAGGGAATGAACACACATGCATACACTTACACAGAATGAGCACACATGCATACACTTACACAGAATGAGCACACAGGCATACACTTACACAGAATGAGCACACATGCATACACTTACACAGAATGAGCACACAGGCATACACTTACACAGAATGAACACACATGCATACACTTACACAGAATGAGCACACAGGCATACACTTACACAGAATGAACACACATGCATACACATATACAGGACTTTGGACACACTCTATTTGTTGTCATTCAGTTGAGAATAGGTTCCCAATATCTTGTAATTTATTTTCCTGAGTTATTTCGCTAACATTGGTTAGCTTCTATAAAGCTGGGAAGTTTTCAGTTAAGCATTTGTTATTGATTTCGTGCTCCATTTGGTGACTAGAGTGCATAGAGGATCATTTAAGATGTGTTCAGAGCTGCATACGTCTCAGGATTGTCCCAAGTTCCCAACTATTCTGTGTGGGTTTAGAAAGCTGAGTCCCTTTTGACAGTTACATTTTTCATACCTGCCAAGCAGTTTTTTGTTACTCTTAGTTTTATTTAGAGAGTCCAAGCTTTCCTGCAGCCACTACGAGTCTTACTGCATGGACCTCTTAAGCATTTAACTGACTGCTCCGCAGTCAGACTCGTTCTTATGTCACTAGCTTTCTGGAAGGTTCTCTATAAAGTTTTTTTTTTTTTCCTTTTAAGTGTATTTTTCTTATTTGTAATGGGGGACTGACTTAGTGAAAGAATTATTTGTGTTTGCAATAAAACCTCCTGGTAAAACGGAGGGGATATTGTTCTCAACAGTCGGCAATTTTTGTTCCCTACCAAGCTAGCTAGAGGTGGTCTCTAGGCCAAGGGATGCTCAGCCTAGGGAAATTTCTATCCAGTTTAAATAGCAGAGCAGTTTCTGAGGATAATTGGTCTCAGAAGGGCGAAAAACCCCCTTCTATGTAGCGTTCATGTTTCTGCACAGTCGTGGGTTTGTAACAGAAATCTTGTGATAAAGGTTTAATCTGGTAGTTCTTTAACTTTTTTTAAAAAAATTGCATTTGGACATAGCTGCTAAAGGATTAAATTGTGTGGAAACCCCCCAAAACAATCACAGACAAAAATATCCCAAATGGAGAGGAAAAAACGCGAATCCAGCTACCAGAGGCCCACGGAAGGGAAGACAGAGCAGAGAACTCTCCAGAGACCAGTCACAACAATAAAAATACAGAGCAAAGGAAGTCACCGGGGAGAGGCGGGCCAAACTGCAGTCAGACGCAATCCCAGCATGCATCTGGGACCCTCGAACCCAGAAGGGCTGGGGAAATGGCTCCGAGGTCAGAGTCTTTGCCTCGCAAACAAAAGGACTTGAGTTCAGATCCCCAGATCCCAGATAAAAATGCTGAGTGGATATGGCTGTGAGCTGCAGTTCTGCTCCTGGAAGGCGCAGCCTGAGCAGCCCCGGAGCAAATCGAGGCGGAGCCTGGGCAGCCCCGGAGCAAATCGAGGCGGAGCCTGGGCAGCCCCGGAGCAAATCGAGGCACAGCCTGGGCAGCCCCGGAGCAAATCGAGGCGGAGCCTGGGCAGCCCCGGAGCAAATCGAGGCAGAGCCTGGGCAGCCCCGGAGCAAATCGAGGCACAGCCTGGGCAGCCCCGGAGCAAATCGAGGCGGAGCCTGGGCAGCCCCGGAGCAAATCGAGGCGGAGCCTGGGCAGCCCCGGAGCAAATCGAGGCGGAGCCTGGGCAGCCCCGGAGCAAATCGAGGCGGAGCCTGGGCAGCCCCGGAGCAAATCGAGGCGGAGGGAGAACAATTTGAGATGATTCCCGATGCCACCCGTGGACAGGCACATACACCCCAGTGTCCTCTGTGCACACACGGAGCAGAACAAAGGACAGGCTGGAAAGATGCGTTCCAAGTTATAAATACACCACAGTTGCCAACCCAGTTACTACACCCAACAGAATTATTTTTCATAATTGAAGGGAATCAGAAGTTCCCACGACGAGAGCTGGAAGGGCCAGTACAAACATGCTGTGGCGGGCACCTAGCTGGGTGAAGTCAGCAGAGCCCATTGCCCGGGCGGAACCTTGCGCCGTCCGCTCCGGGGCAGGCGAGGGGCAGGTGGTGGTACGGTGCTGTCTGGACCTATGTTTGTGCAGTCGGGGAGCTCTTCTCAGTCTGCTGGGCCACGTTCGCATGAACCACCAGCTGTGAGCACCGTGTCTTGTCTTCAACCTTGGAGTGTGAAATATCTGTGGTGACATAGTTCATTGCAAGGACAGGATGTACACAAGGCCTTGGTTAAACCTGTCGTGCTGCGTCTGGGCTGGTCAGAGAGATTCCAGAGCGTCTATGATGGTGCCGACAGGATGGGAGTCTGGAATCTCCTGGGAGACCAGGGAGACATCTCTGTGAGAGTGTCTTGATTGGGTTGGTTAACAGAGGTGGGAAGAGCTGGCCTATGAGTGGGCCGGAGACGGCGAGCTCAATGCTCTGTCCACCCACCGACCTCCGACCGCGAGGCTGGTATGAGCAGACCCTTCAGGCTCTGCTGTCTTCATTCCACAGAGATGGCTGTACCCTGAGTTGCGAGCTCTATGAACCTGTTTCCTTAAGTTGGCTTTGTCAGAATATTTTATCACAAAGAGAAAAAGACATTTGGACAGGGAAGAAAACATGATTCACTGACCCAAATCCACGTCACCTGGCTGCCGGGAGCTCCTTGAACTGTAGCTGTGCACCCAAGATGCCATTTCTTGAGCTCCCTAGTGCCGCTGTCCCTGCAGGGACAGAGAGCACTGGAACATGGAGGGACGGAGAAACTGTCAGGCCCATTCAGGATTGCGCTGTGCTCGAGTCGGTGCGGCTTAGACCTAGAGTATAAAGTCCTGCACACGGCGTACGCATCTGCACTAGACTCTCAGATCCATAGACTGAGTCTTGCATAGGACAGAAACTTTGCTGTAGATGTGCATTTTTTTCTAGCTAGTTTTGCTTCTGCTTTATATGTTTGAAAATTGTGTTGTCAGGTACATCAAGTTGAAGGGCTAACCTTCCAATTCAATGGCATTTCTTCTATTTTGAAATCTTTCTCTTTATTGCTAAAGAATGCTTACTGCTTTAAAGTCTACTACGTCTACGGAATCGCATTAATATTTTCAGTGCACATTTTTTTCCTTTAAACTTTCTGCATTTTTATATTTAATTTGTTTGCTATAAGAATCATATTCAGATGTTCAAAATCTTTGCTCTTTATATTTACATTTTCATTACTTTAATCACTTATGTTTTTGTATTTCAACCAGTAATAAAATCATTTATATATTTTTATTTTGTACTTTGTTAATTTTTTTATTTATTCAATTGTGCGTGCGTGTGTGTGTGTGTGTGTGTGTGTGTGTGTGTGTGTGTAGAACCACGGGCGAATTCGGGAACCACCATGGACCGCCTCCACCTCCTCCTTGTTTACTCTGCCTGGGGATTCACAGGCTCCGCCCTACCAGGACCAGAAACGCAGGCCACCCCCACTTCCACTGGCATCTATACGTGGGGTCTAGGATCTGAACTCAGGACCTTCCGCCTGCAAGGCAGAGGCTTAACCCCTGAGCCATCTCTCCAGCCCCTTATTTTGTACTTTGTAATACAATGACATGTATCTTGTATTTCAATATCGTATGTATTTTTTCCTGTTTGCACCTTCTGCTCAGTGCTCTGATTCTCCATTGTCTTTGGCCCGCTGTATTTATATTGATCTCACGCCTGGCCTCTGTCAGCTCATTCCACACACTCTTCCTTCTGGGTTTGCTGTTGGGGCGTGAGATGGGTCTTCGATGTAGACGGTGTGAGTGAAAACATCACCTTACTTACTTCTTGGGCGATGCAAGGTGCTGCTAATCTTTGAATCCTACTTTTGGAAATTGTTGGTATATTTTAATGTTTCAAGTAGTTCAGGCCCCAGAATTTCGAGGTTGCTTCCTGTTCATAGAGTTCTTTTCCTTCCTCCTGGCACTAGGAACTTCTTCCTGCAGTTACGTCCTTTCTGTTGAACACCTGTGGGCTTCTCATACTCAGCATTGTTCTGCTCGCGATGAGGTCTCAAGTCCTCTTCATGTAAGTACCTGCTTACTGCGTGTTGACGGGTGAAGGCCCGTCACTGAGTACTCAGTGCTTGTGGGCATGCTTCCCACATGCACAGTTGTGTACCTGGCCCCTGCTCACGTGTGCAGCTGCCCGCCCCTTGTGACTGCCCAGCCTGTGCCCTGCCCAGCGCCTGCTGCCCGCCCAGCCTGTGCCCTGCCCAGCCCCTGCTGCCCGCCCAGCCTGTATCCCCCCAGCCCGTATCCCCCCAGCCCGTATCCCCCAGCCCATATCCCCCCAGCCCGTATCCCCCCAGCCCGTATCCCCCCAGCCCGTATCCTCCCAAACTCTATCCCCCCAGCTTGTATCCCCCAGCCCGTATCCCCCCAGCCCGTATCCCCCCAGCCCGTATCCTCCCAACCTCTATCCCCCCAGCCCGTATCCCCCCAGCCCGTATCCCCCCAGCCCATATCCCCTAAGCCCGTATCCTTCCAACCTCTATCCCCCCAGCCCGTATCCCCCCAGCCCGTATCCCCTCAGCCCGTATCCTCCCAACCTCTATCCCCCCAGCCCGTATCCCCCCAGCCCGTACCCCCCCAGCCCGTATCCCCCAGCCCGTATCCCCCAGCCCGTATCCCCCAGCCCGTATCCCCCAACCTCTATCCCCCAGCCCCTGCTGCCCGCCCAGCCCATATCCCCCCAACCCGTATCCCCCCAGCCCGTATCCCCCAGCCTGTATCCCCCCAGCCCGTATCCCCCAGCCCGTATCCCCCCAGCCCGTATCCCCCCAGCCCGTATCCCCCCCAGCCCCTGCTGCACGCCCAGCCCGTATCCCCCAACCTCTATCCCCCAGCCCCTGCTGCACGCCCAGCCCGTATCCCCCAACCTCTATCCCCCAGCCCCTGCTGCCTGCCCAGCCCGTATCCCCCCAGCCCGTATCCCCCCAGCCTGTGCCCTGCCCCTGCTGCCCGCCCAGCCCATGCCTGCCCCCTGCTACCCTCACATTGGGTCATGCAGGAAAGGTTTGTTTTCTTCTGACCACTTTGGTAATTTTTCCTGTTACTCAACAGTTGTAAGCTGCCGGGGAAGTGGGCCTGAGAGGCCGCCTTGGTGGGGTCACACTGCTCGGGAGGGATTGGGAAGGTGCTTGGAGCCTCCATCGGCTGACCTGGAGCAGAGCAAGGAGCCGACTGTCACCTGCAGCTGTCTGACGCAGCCGGGCAGCTGGCTCTGTGGGATAGCTGTGTCCTGAGCTCTGACGGCAGGTGGTCTTCAGTGGTCCCAGCCCCGAGGAAGGAAAGGCGCGGCTCAGTCACACAACCCAGGGGCCCGAGTCTGTCATGACTGGAGAGGCCCCTGAGGTTCTGGCTAGAGCCCCAGCTCTGCGAGGTGCTGCACGTGGAATCTGGGTGCGTGTGCCTGCCCATGCTTTGTCTGTGGCACTGCCCATGCTTTGTCTGTGGCACTGCCCGTGCTTTGTCTGTGGGATGCGGTAAGCACACAGAGGGGCATGGTTTTTATTCTTTTCGAGTTTCATGCGTGGATATGTTGAATCCGTGATATTTGCATACCTTGATTTCCATCCCATCCCTCTCCTCTACCCACTATACCCTTTCTTCTCTCCTGCCAGACCGCCTCTTATTTTCAAGTCTTTTCCCGGGTGTGGCCCACTGAGTTGAGCTGGCCTGCCTTTGATGCCGTGTGTCTGCCGCTTGGCAGAGCATTAGTCATCTCTCAGGTTTATGGCGGGGAAAGCACCTTCCACGTTCTCCCGTCTGCATCACCTTGCCAGTCTCTCAGAGAGACGAGCACACGCAGTTTATGTCTCCAAGTCTAGTTACAGAGCAATAGAAAATCCATGTTTTTATGTTGGATCTTTCATCTGTCTATATATGCATGTATTTATTTAACAATGCTATGGATTGAACCAAAAGTCATGCAATAACAGGCAAGGTTTTATTTCTTTCATCTCTATTTTTCTTTCTATCTATCTTTAATCTCTATCAACCTATCATCTATATGTTATGTAGCATTTATCTATCTATATCAGTCATCTATCAATATCAATCTATCATCTATATATCTATTGATCTACCTTTCATCTGTCATCCGTGTCTGTCATCTATCTGTGTTAATCTATCATCTATTGATCTGTCTACCATTGGTCTGTCTGTCCGTCTGTCTGTTTTATGATGCTGGGGACACACAGTCTTGCAGCGCTAGTCAAGCGCTGTATCATAGCTCCATCCTCGGCTGGTGATTTTAATGTTCTTGTTTTGTTGTTTCGAGTTCAGGCTAGCTTTGAACTTCCTAGGTGGCCAATGTTGACCTTGAACGGATGAACCCCCGCCCCCACTTCCCAAGTGCTGGAGCCGCGGGCCTGCGCCACCATGCTGGGCTCAGTTTCCATTGTGTTTGCTGTGCATTAACATCCAGAGCATCTGTGCTTCCTTTGAGCTTGGCTCCTTGTCTCTTTGCTGTGGAAACGCGCTCAGCCTCCCCGCTTCCCCTCATCCTCGCGGCTTCCTGGCGCTTTCATGTCAGGCAGCTTCACAGCCGCCTGGGCTTTGATGCTTGTGTGTTTAGTTCTAGGAGCGCGTCGTTAGTGTCCCCAGCAGCAGCGTGGCGCGTCCTTCAGCTCCTCCTCCTCCTGTGTGACGTCCACTCTGCGCTGTCTCTCCCGCATCAAAGCTTTCTGGGCACCTCCGGAAGTACTTAGCACCTCGACTGACCCCGTGTCTTCTGTTTCTCGGTCAGTGGCTGCGTCCTGCTCAGCTGAAGAGGTGACCAGGGGCTTCCTGAAGGGGTCATCCTGCGTGGGTCTCTCTTTCCAGCACCTCCATTCTGTCCGGTCTGGCTGCCTGACTTCCCCGAGCTGCAGATTTATCTTCCCTAGGTGGCAGCTTCCACCTGCCAGGCTGCGCGTTGCTTCTTAGCCCTCACGCTTCAGCACGAATTGACAGATGAGGGGACGGTCTGAGCTCAAGGCCAAAGTGCTGTGACTATTTTTTCTCTCCTCTCTGGAATAGCGGCTTTTGTGAATTCTAATTGACCTTTGATTTTTCTCATGCTTTATAGAATCAGGCGGATTTTTATGTAGTCGTGCGTGGGAGGATTCCCACAATAATTGCTACTCAGCCTCGGCTGGAATCAAGCAATGGAAGGAATGCACTGTGCACACTGCACACGAGTTTCTGCGTGTCAGCACACTGCAGGAGCACACTGCACACGAGTGTCTATATGTCAGCACACTGCAGGAGCACGCTGCACACGAGTGTCTATATGTCAGCACACTGCAGGAGCACGCTGCACACGAGTGTCTGCGTGTCAGCACACTGCAGGAGCACGCTGCATGCCATCGTCCTAGTATCAGAGAAATTGTGGGCAATTGGAAGCAGTTGGGGAAGAAACTTGCTCCTGGCTCATGTGACATGTGCTTGCCATTCATGAGTGTCAAGGTTTCGCAGTCTAATTTGTTTGGAACATAACTTCTCTGGCGTCCTGAGGAAGACACATACAAAAGCATTGCTGGGGTGGCACCGAGGTGGTTAGATGAGGGCAGCACTTTGGACCCAGAGTTGCCACTTACCCTTGAGTAACAAAGGTCACACGAAACTACCTGCCTTTTGTGGTCCTCTGAGGCCCGCTGTGGGTCCTGTGCTTCTCTCAGGACTTGGTCTGTCTCTGAGCCCAAGTCTGGCTTCCATGAAGAGACTCTCATGGCACATGTGGTTGCAGGAGATGAGTGGCCTGGTCAGCTTCCTGCCCTTCCCATTCTGCTCTGTCCTCAGTTCCCACTCTTGATTGACAGGGAGCAGTTGTCACTTAGCAGGTGGTCAAGTATGCGGTTCCCTCTCCTTTCTGCTTCACCTTCTCTGGCTGATGCCTTACCTGCTGTGACAGTTGTGTCAGAATGCGCCTGATGCTGATGGGAGGCAGGCCTGGGGCTGCTCAGGAGTGTCTGGGCTGATGGGGGAGTCTGCTCAAGGGTGCAGGGGATGGTCGCTTGCATTCAGTGAGGTGGGAGACCTGCTTCGAGGCAGGACCGTCCCTCAACAGGGAGTCTGGGACGGCACAGAGAAAGTGGAGCAAGCTAAGCTCAAGCGTGTGTGTGCCCCCGTTGCTTCTTGCCCCTGGGGTGGGGTGTGCAGTGACTGCTCCCCGGGCTCTGTGGTGACATCCCCGTGACAGAGGCAGCTGAACATGAGCTACAACTCTTTCTCCTCAACGCGGCATCTGTCAGGTTTTTGTTCACAGTATCTGGAAGGAAATGAAAACACTTGGTCTTGTCTCCACCGCCTGCCCCATACACTGAGGAGCCATGCACAGCTGCAGCGGTGGGTAGCACGGGGTCCCCTGCCCTGCACGCCACGGAGCCCAGACTGCGGGCACGCTTGCCTTTCCGTGTTGCCAGGACTGAGCGGGTCTCTGAGCACAGCTGAGTCTCGGCTGTGTGCGGGGAGCATCAGGGAGCGGCTGTGTCCTGTGACACATGTGACATTGTCTTTGCAAGTGCAGCCGATGGCGGTCAGTGCTGAGGTTGTGCCGTGTGTGGACCACTGGAAAGAGGCCCAGCTCATGGTCACGGGGGGGGGGGAGGGCTTGGTCCCTTGGGGACCAAGACGGGTGGGGCAGGAACTTCATGGCGTGTGTTTTCTAAGGCTCCTGCTGCCGGGACCGTGACGGAGCGGCATTGGTCACGGGTCTGTGGTGCCCAGAATGCCCATCAGACTTCCTCTCATGGCACAAGGCGTCCCACACAGCCAAGCTAAGAGTCCACGGACGATGCTCCGATCAAAAGTGAATTGGTAGGTTCAGGAATCCAGTCCTGCCTGGAGTATGTCCCCGCTCAGCCTTGGGATGGAGAGCTGCCTTCGTCGGTCACACAGAGGTTGAGCGCGGCCTAGGTGTGGATTGCAAGTCCCTTCTCCATCCAGCAGGGAGGTGGTTTGAGGCACGGTGTGAACGAGCGCCATCGCTGCGGAACACAGGAAGACACGTGCGCTGAGGAAGAGCGGGAATGACAGTTCTGCCTACACACGTGACCAGCAGGCACATGTGCCTACCAGCCCCCTGAATGTGTGTCGGGGACCCCTGAATTGCTGGGGTGTCCACTGCAGGGGACGGGCCGTGATAGAATGCCCACCTGCAGTTCCAGCTTCCAGCCTGCCCTGCTGCTAGTCGCACGTCTTGCCGTAATAAGGTCTTTTTTATCCCTGTTCTCACTGCCTGGGCTTCTCCGCCTTGGAGAGAAGCAGCTTGGGCTGGTGTGAAGCAGCGTTGGGTCCCCTGGGCTGGTTGTTCTGGTGAATGCAATGCTTACTCTGCATGCGTGGCGCGGGCCCGAGGTTTCTGATCTGCATGACTGGGCTACATCCTCCTGAAAGGATAATTATCATCAAAGACAGGCCGAGGGGGAGCCGTGCTGTGCTCCCCTGTGGACGAGATTGAATGTTTATTCTCCCGATTTAGTTTGAAGAGATTTTTATTCAAGCTTCCAGTGAGAACGTTCAGTCAGAGAGCATCAGATGCGTAGCTCAGGCTACCCACCTGGCGACTCCTCTCCTGGACGCGCCACTTTCTCTGCCACCAGAGCACCACTCGCTCACCTTGTAGCCCACGTGTCTGGGCCTGCTGTGGCAAGGGGCGCCCGACTCTTCACCGTCAAGCGCCACTCAGCTCCTGTGGCCGTGCCTAGTGCAGACACTGCCACAGCGCAGGCACCTCCACGGTGCGGGCGCCTCCACGGCGTGGGCACCTCCACGGCGTGGGCACCTCTGCAGCATGGCCACCTCCACGGCACAGTGTGTACCAAGCCTCACTGGTCCTTCATGCCCCGGGCAGCTGAGTGGGCCTGGAGGCCGCACCCTCCTGCTTTGTAGCTCACCACAGTGTCACAGGCCCCCGGTCCACTAGACCATGTGGGGTCGAGTCCTCTTGGCCTCTGGCCCCTGGCACCCTGCCACCCGTGTCCTGCCGCCCGTGTCCCGCCGCCCGTGTCCTGCTGCCGGGTCTCAGGTCCTCACAGCATGCTCACGAGCGACACCAGTCTTGGAGTTCCTTCTCTTCTGGTGTCAGACACCGTCTCTCAGGGGTGCTGGTCCTGGCCCATCACAATGTCCGGCTCGAGGCCCTGCGGGGGCTCGCAGACCTCAGGAGACACCCCACCTCCACGGTCGCTCGGGAGACCCCCTCCTCCAGCTCTCAGGTGTTTTCAAGGCATGCGGTGAGGGTCTCGTGCAGGTCGAGCAGGAGACGTCGCCTGTGCTGGACAGTTTCCAGCGGCAGCTGCCTTTGAGTTTCCTGGTCCTGCGAGCACAGCGGGTCCCTGCGCCAAGGTCTGTCTTTGGTGCCCGTCTGACACAGACAGACATTTCTTTACTCCTGGGAAATGTCACTCACCACCCCAGCTGGAAGTGGAGTTCTCTCACTGGCCTGTCTTGTGTCTCCTCTAACATGTAACTAGCGAGTGTTCCCGCGTCACAACCTAGGCCTGCCGCGGTGGTCTTCATGGGGTCTGCAGCACTGGTGTGCTGTGTCACGTGACGCTGCAGCACGGAATCTCAGACCTTCTGCGGTAGACTTTCCCTACCCTTGGTGCTACTGTCTTGCATTTTACTTTTCCCTGTGGCCGATGCCCACGAGGCAGCGGCAGGATCTTTGCATTAGTCATATTTAGAGCAATAGAAAGCCTCAGTTCTCACCTTCAGTTTTCACTTTCATCTGTCTCCATGCTGCTGCCAGGATCCAGCGTGGAGAACTCACCTCACGTCCTTTGCACCCCCGATCGTACTTGTCACAGCCCATGTGGCTTTGCTTGGTTTGGGCGACTCAAGAACAAAGAAAAGACAACATACAGGAAAAGGGGGATCTGCTGGTCTGCACAGACCCTGACGGGGACTGGCCGCAGCGGCTTTCCACGGCGTTTATCGTTATAGATAAACTAAGTAAAGGCTGCATTAGCAGGGGCCCAAGGCTCAGGGAGGCGGGGACGCCATGTGCCTCAATGCAGCTTACAGTGTGCTCTGAAGGGAAGCCAAACAGCCTGAGCAAGCTCACCTGAAAGAACAAAGCAGACGGCTCTGCCCACGCCTTGTCTCGCTGGGCTCTGAGGCAGGCTGGCCGTGCGAGAGGCCCTGGTTCAAAGCTCCTGTTTGTCCTGCAGAGCTTTGCCTTCTGCACTGCAGCTGCTCTGCACGCTTGGGGAGGGCGATGCTGTCTTTGTTTAAGATGCCCCTTTACTTCCTGCTCTCTCGAAGAGGAACACCCCCCCCCCCCCGGGGTTGTTCGCTTCTCATTTCCTCTCTGCCTCTTTAGCAGTTTGAACACGACGTGATGCACCTTGCTTGCTGTTCACTTTGCTGCCTCCCGCCAGGGTCCGCCGCCTCCCTTGATTACATGACTTGGTGTCTTCGATTTTGGGAAATCTCAGCAAACGTCTTATGAGGACATTCATTTTTTTCTTCTCTCCTTTCTGTGTTTCCCTCTTATATTCTGATTCGCTTGCCGATCTGGCTGCTGCTGCTGGTCCACTATCTGGGGTGCCGTCCTCGCTAAGTCTGTTCTCCGATCTGCCGACGCCCCTTCAGTTCTCCCCAGTCCCGCTCCTCTGCCCTCCTGACTCTCGCACGTCCCGTCTGTCCCTTTACTGAATCTCCTCCTCCTCGTGCGTGCTCTCAGCATCCACCCTGCATCCTTCTAAAAACTCCCTGTTAAATATCCGAGCGTGGGGTGAGGAAGGGAGGGAGGGAGGGAGCAGGGAGGTCGGGGACAACTTTCAGGAGCTGCTTCTCTCCCTCCACTGTGCGGACCCAGGGGGATTGAACTCAGGTTGCCGGTTTGCACACAGGTGCCCTTGCCTGCCGAGCCGTCTGGCTGGTCTTCCCAAATTGCTTTTTAAATGTATGTACAAAGCGCCATTTCATTGTGGAAACTTAACTTGCAAATAATTTACTCTGCGTGTACCCACACCTTTCAGCACCCCTCCACCTGCAGACACATGGGGACAACGCGACACTCATCCCTCTGGCCCCTCCCATTTCACTGGATGTCAGCATCTCAAGTTCGTCCATTTTCCTGCACGGTTCCTTGGAGAACCTTTTTTCTCTGAGGCTGGGTCACATGCTGCCGTCATGCAAGCATGTGAGTGCACACACACACACACACACACACACACACACGCATACACACATGCACGCATGCACACACATGCATGCACGCACACATGCACACACATGCACACTCACTCCATTGCTGGGCATCTAGGCTGTCCGGGTTGCTAGCATGTCCGTCACAGTTCTCTGAAATCCCCGTGTGGCAGCTCATGTCCAGGGAACACTTGTGCACCCTGTGTCTGACCCTGTGTGCTTGCTTGCTTAGGACGTTCAGTTTCTGGGGCTCTTTGGGGGACAGTGGCAGCTGAGGACTGACCCATGGCGTCCTCGTGTCCTCGCCGTGGGGCGGTGTGCTGGTGCGATCACTCGCGGCGCTTGGCTGAGGTTCTGTTGCTTGGTGGTGGATCTAGGTCCCCTCATTGCAGAGGCCCGTGGAGGCTGGGAGCCGATCCGCCGCCTGCCAGTCTGTGGCTCACCCTCGGATCCTCTCCCCTCTGCAGCCACACTCCAGGGAGCAACTGTCTCTCCCCTCATGCTTTCACAGGGGTAGATCCTCGGGCCCATGCTGGTCCCTGCCCGGCGCGCGGTGAGGTGACGGCCTCCTATCCAGCTCTGGATGAGCTCCAGTTTCCGGCAGGCACAAGCTCCCAGGCGAGTCCCCCTCTACATCTGCCCATGCCAGCAGCAGGTGGGGTCCTTTCCTTGTCCGTCCCACGCGCTCGGTCCCCTGTGCATGGGCGCCCCTTCAGGCCTCTCCCACGCGGCAGTGCTGAGCCCAGTGACCGGGAACGGCGGCTCTGGCTTCGTGGAGTCCTCTATTGTCTTGTGCCTTCAGAGGCTTGCACGCGCCCACAGCTCCCCTCACGTGTGTGCTGCATTTCACGCCAGCTCTTCCCAGCGGTGCTGTCTGCTGCAAGAGAGCGCTGAGCGCCCCCCATTCCCACGGCTGCGGGTCTGCAGGAGCAAGGAAGTCGCCTTCAGAGTGACCTTGACCGGCTGCTGGACGCCTTGTGGGCCTGCTTTGAAGTCCCCCTCCGTGGCTGCGTGCTGAGGGGAACACACGCCACCAGCCTTCTCCACGTCACGTGACAGTCGGTAGCCTGCCTCGTGTTTTTAATTTCTAAAAGGCTCTGTGTCTTCCGGTTGTGCTCTTTCTGAGCACCCTCTCTCCCAACACGGATTCGGCATCTTGTGTCGGGGGAGGGGGGCCGACTGCGCTCTCACGCTAACATCCCCGTGCCCAGCGACTCTCTGCAAATTGCTTTTGTTCCCGTCGGATTGTTCTGGTCACTGGCTTCCTTGTTAGAAGCATTTCTCAGATGTCTGGTATTGCTTGACCATCTGCTCATGATTAAGAGTGACAGGCCAGCAATCAGCCGGGCGGCTCTGAACGTGTAGGCGGAGCTGGCCGACCGTGGGCTTCGCTCAGCACTCCAGGAGGACACGAAGGGGCCTCCTGGCCTCTGTGCTCTGCCAGCCCCTGTCCCTGAGGAGGTCTTGCCCTCCTACGTTCCTCAGGCTGAGCATCCCTGGCTTCTCGGGGCGCCCTTGATGGAAAGGGGTTTCCTGCGTGCCCCTCCGCAGCCCTACCCAGCCATGCTTTATTACTCCTTTCCCAAAGCTGGGAAATTGCTACTTATTTAAAATGCCTAAATAGACTTAAAATTTTAATTAAACTCTGCAATATGTCCTTGTTACGACTTTCCCATCAACTTCCCGGGAGTGCGTGTGTTATTAGACTTTCAATCTCAGGCCAGAGGCTCTGCTTACTGTTCTTTTAAAGGCGTGGGCTGGGGAGCAGGGGGTGGGGCGGCTCGCAGTTGCTTGGTTTATGGAGGAATCAAAGTTATGAAGAGGCCATTAGCCGAGCCCGGCCTGGTCCTCCTCCAGGAACGCAGGAGGGAGCCTGGTGCAGTTTCCGCCTCTGAGACTGTCCCTAAGCTCGGGCATGAGGTTCTCCCTGCAGGCTGTGCAAGCTGAGGGTCGTCTGTGCCCCAGCTGCACGTGGCTGGAGGGGAAGGACTCGCTGGGGAGGAGGCGAGTGGTCTCTGGACATAGCTCCTTGTACTCTTGACAGCCCCCCTTCTCCTGAAAGAGTGCACCCCTTCCCGGCGGTGTGTTTAATACCTAAGTGCTAAGCACCCCGAGGCTCCAGAAAGGACAGACGTTCCTACCACATGAGACTCCAAAGGACAGAGGAGCCTGAATTAAAGATGGCGAGTCAGGGCCCCTGGCCACGACCCCTCTCCACCGTCCGGTGGAGAACCCTGGGCTGGGGTTCTGAGCACCTTGGGTGGTACCCAGCCTGGGCCCGCAGTCATCACCCGGGGTGACCTTGGGCAGATGCCCCCGTCTGCCTTCAGGACCTGTGATGTCCGGGTTCCTCCATTGCTAATCGTCCACACCAGTGCTCCTGGGTTTCAGAGCTCAGCGCGTTTCTCTGCATCTGGCCCGCAGACTCTCTGGTTTCTCTCGACTAGACTCTTTATTGGAGTCCCTTTAAAAAAATCTTGATAGCAGCCTCTTAGCATTCCGGCGAGGCTGTCGGGGTAATGCGTTGGCGGATATAGGTGCCACTCGGAGCAGAGAGCTTGAAAAATGACCAGACAGGGCCCAGTTCTCCTGTCGGTTGTCAGCGGCGGCGGCAGGATAATAAATCAACCTGTCTCGTGTCAGGGGTCAGTTCGTTTGATGTTTCGAGCGTTCGGCCAATCTAATCAGGCTGGGCATGGCCCATCCGTCTGTGAGACGCAGGAGCCATCTCCGCAAGGCGCGGGGAGCTGCCGGTCTCTGACCTGATGAGTTTGGTCAGAGGACCTGGGCAGGGGGGACTGGGGCCGCACCCCAGAGGCGGAGCGTCCTGCTCTGAAGGCCAGTCGGGGGAACCTCGTGTCTGGTGTCCCAGATAGTTACACACTGCTTAGCACAGAATGAGACTAGGTTTGAAACGGTTCATTTTGAAAATGATCTTGAAGGATTTAGAAGCACGTAATTTACAGTGTCTTGTGCAAAATGCAACAATGAGCCCCTTCGTTTAAAAAGCAGGAGAGAGCAACAGCGAAGCACTGGGGTATAAATCTTTCTCTTTTATGATCTTGCTCTTGACGTTGTATTATCTGACGGGTACAGCTCTAAGTAACAAAAAATTAAAAATTTCAGCGTTCAGAATGAATTTTTCCCTTCATCTTTATGCTGCGCAAGGCTGGTTTTAAGTGCAAATGTAAAGGAATTTAACTCCCAGGCAGGATCATGAAATCACACGATTTGTGTTTTATGGCTGTCTTGGTGTATACCTCCAGCCATCTGGAGAGACCAAAGCAAGCTGAGGTGATGTGGGAAGGCTGAGGGGAAGAGGGTCTATTGGTGCGAGACGCTGTGTCTACACAGCGCCCTGCCAGCCCTGCCTACACGGCGCCCTGCCCACACGGCGCCCTGCCCACACGGCGCCCTGCCCACACGGCGCCCTGCCTACACAGCGCCCTGCCAGCCCTGCCCACACGGCGCCCTGCCCACACGGCGCCCTGCCCACACAGCACCCTGCCAGCCCTGCATACTCAGCGCCCTGCCTGCACGGCGCCCTGCCAGCCATGGCAGGTGCTGCATCTCACCTAAGCCTTGTGAACTGACCAGGGGCGCTATGGACATATCCAGCTATGAATGGCTCATCCGTGGCTAATGGCCCCCGGGCAGAGCAGGCAGGTAACCCCAGGGTCTCAAAGCCTCGATGAAGAGACGTGTTCAGATCTGTGTCGGGCATTGCCCGTTCAGGTCTACACCCTCCTCAGGAAATGTAGTGCCCGTGCAGAGGCCACCTGGGAAGTGGGTGATGGGGTCAGGGTGTGGGCAGGCGCAGGGGTGCCAGGCCAGGATCCCGGGAGCGTGACAGTGGCTGAGCCTAAGGGACAGCTTGGGTGTACCTCGTGCCCCCACTAAGTTCACTGAAAATACACAGAGGGAGACAAATCCGTGAACCTAGGACCATGGCAGCCAGCAGCCAGCCTTCTAGGTGGGCAGCATGTCTCTGCCTGGCCCCTCTATAAAGACAGCTCTACTCGGGGGGCACCTGGCATCTGAAATGGGGGAGCAGTTACAATCCGTCACTAGTCTCCAGAAAGTTGGGATGCAACAGCGTGGATCGTTCAGCAGTCACAAGGAACCAGTATGAACTGGCTGCAGTTCCCAGCGTCCTCCTCGTGCCGCCCCACCTGGATGGAGGAGGGTGTGAGTTGAGTCATGGGAGCACTGAGGGACCCAAGGCCACCTTTCTATCTTTCACTCCTCTCCAGCCAATGGACTCGACACCACACGAGTCAGAAGGCCCCATGCCGCAGTTTCCTCTTGTGCAGCGCCATGGAAGGCAGCGGCCCCGGCGACCGCAGGACCCACAGGCTGAGTTACGCAAGGTCTTAGAGGAGTGTGGGGATGTGAGGGTGCAGCTTCTCATTTGCAGACTGTGGGGGGGAGGCGCACAGCAGCCCCGCGGCGGGTGACCGGAAGGGACGGTGCAGGTCCAGAGCCAGGAGACGGAGCCCTGGTGCTTTGGCCGCGTGGCCCAGAAGGAAGCCAGCAGCCAGGACTCTGGAACTGGAGTTTCTGGAGTCCAGAAAGTGGGCGAGGTGTGGGGAGTGGGAACGTGGCGGGCTCCCTCTGCACGTGGCAAGCAGCGTGACCAGCGGGGTCAGAGGGTGTGGCGTGGGGAGCTCTCCCGAGAGCCAACCAGGGTCATGAAGAAGGGGGGGGCAGCGCTGGGCACCCTCAAGCCTGCTCTGCCCTCCGCCTCCACCCACCGGGAAGGGCGGACCACCTGAAGCTCTTCCCAAACTATGCTGTTCCAAAGGTCAGCTCTGCTCCGTGAGAGGAAAGGCAGGGAGAAGAGGCGTGGACGCCTTTCCTGAACGCACTGGCGTCTGGTGGCCACCCCCTCCTGCTCGGGGCGCCTCCTGCTGAGGGTCAGTCACCATCCTGGGGCTGGGAGGGCACCGCTGCAGGAGGTTGGCGGCACAAGCATCTGATCCCTCCGGGGAGCCCTGCAGCCCCCCATCCTGGAGAGCCACTCCAGACTGCTTAGTGATGGGAGACGCGTCCTTCAAGCAGCTGATACAGAGGGGTGTTGGTCACAAGTAGCCCTGCTGGCAGGTGCAAGGAAGCGTCAGCTCCACACCAGAAACTGCCCTGAAGCAGTCTCTGCAGGACACACACTGACTCCCCTGTATCCATGCCACGGTCCCCTCAGAGGAGACCAGCGTGGTGCATAGAACACAGTGAGCAGAGGAAGAGAGTGCAGAGGCTCGGGGGTCCCGACGCTAAGGAGAATCTACAGCAGCAGCGCGTGTGCGTGCATACAATGCCTGCATGCTTGCACACACACGTATGCATTGTGTGCCTATTGCCTGGCACCGTGTACGTGTGCCAGACAATTTTCCTCTGTGTGAGGCCAGGCCGGGCTGCTCAGTGTGGTTGAGGGGTCTTGTGGGGCAGGAAGGGCTGCAGACCCAGACACATGCTGTGTCCTCGAGACACGACGGGGATAGGAGGGCTTTGGGATGCCATCGCAGGATCAGACCCAGTGGGTTTGTATCACTGCTGCCGCCCTGGGGCCTGGGGGGAGAGTGGCTGGCACCAGCCTCCCTGTCTGGAGTGGGGCATGAGCTCAGAAGGGCCACCCAACCCCGCTGCCCTGTGATTTGCTTGGGGCATTTTGGGAAATGATCTCTGAGACTGGCAGGTGGTAAAGCCCATGGGACACTGTTGGTGTGTGGTCTATCCTGGCCCTCGTGGGTGGTTGGGAGTGACAGGCGTGCACTGCAGAACTGACGGCTGACTTAAAGTTATGGCAAAAGGAAAGAGAAAGAACATGGGTCACGGGCAGTGAGGGGAGAATAGCTCAGGCATGCAACCGACAGAGGCCTGAGGACCTCGGGCCTGGAGATGCCAGCTCGCCCCTGTGCCCCTGTGCCACACCTGACCTCATCTCCAGGGCAGAGGCTTGCCCCAGCGAGTGTCCTGTGGGGGGACGGCCAAGGGCCCGGGGGGCTGACGGTCACTGAAGAGCAGGCCCACCGCTCAGAGCAGTGCGGGGGATTCTCTGCAAGCTGGCGGTTCCGTCAGAGCAGGGCATTTGAGACTGCCATCCTATCGTGTGTGAAGGTACGTCACGCATCCAAATGAGGCGAGAGTCAGCTCCCATCCGCGAACTCGGTCCTTGCAGCCATTCGCTGAACTTCTGTGTGTCTGGAGAAAACGGGTCAGAGACGCGACCCGTGTGGAGAAGCCGCCGTCAGTGGGGAGCAGGGTGACCCGTGTGGAGGAGACGGCCGTCAGGGGAGCAGGGTGACCCGTGTGGAGGAGACGGCCGTCAGGGGAGCAGGGGTGACCTGGCAGTCAGTGGGGAGCAGAGGCTGCTGTGCCGCAGGTGGTAGTATCTCTCAGGCAGTGTTGGCACATGAGGAGCTTCGCTGGGCTGAGGTCTGTAATCTGTGCATATCAGCATCCCAAGGGAAAGTGGACTTGTGCAGTGAGTTCAGTGGGTGCTGGGGAGCCCAGGCATGTCACGCAGACCTTAGCTGAGGCCACGATGACGGGCAGGTGGCTTGTGTGCAGCCGCGGTTCCCGCAGCACCAGCAGACCCCACCAGCAGCCGCGGTCCCCGCAGCACCAGCAGACCCCACGCACGGAATCTTTGCTAAGAGAACCGTGTGGTAGGCTGTCCAGGAAGATGTGCGGTCCTGGCCTCGGGACTCTGCTGTGCATGAGGTGTGCGCCGTGGCTGCCTCCCAATGCCTTGCTTGGTGAGGGGTTTGCAAGTCATCTTCACCTCCGGGGTTCGGGAGCCCAGTCCAGGCCCTGGTCATACGGGAGAAGCCGGGCAGGTTGTCTGCAGCTCAGGATGGACACGCTCTGGGCAGAGCTGGGAAAGGCAGGAAGGACTGAGTCAGGTGACGTTGCTGTGAAGTGACTCGTCCTTCCAAATCATGAACAATGGCAGGGCTGTAACTGTCGCTGTGACACAGAGAAACCTCCAAAGTATCACGTCACTTAACACTACGTGCCGGACTTTCTGTTCACCAGCCTGTTGCTGTGAATAAATGTTTGAGAAAATCAACTTAGGCTAAGAGGAGGCTTGAGTTGGCTCTGGGTTTAGAGTTCTAATCTGTGCTGCCGCTCTGGTGTTGTGGGCAGAGCTCCGGTGAGGGGTGTGCGGTAGGCAAGACCTCAGTGTGTGACCAGGAAGTGGTGTGATGAACACCTTGAGGCTCTGCCAGTCGTGTAGCCAGGAAGAACAAGACCTCTGTGCACAGACCTTCGGAGGGGCATTCAAGAACAGAACTGCAGCATGTGGCACCTGTGGAGACGGGGGGGGGGGGGGCTGCTGGCTTATCGCCAGTGGATGAGTTTGGGAAGCAATGAGAACCGGCTCTAGGCTGACCCTGTCCACCATAGAGGATGCCCTCTGTCCACCACACAGCCCGGATGCCCTCTGTCCACCACACAGCCAGGATGCCCTCTGTCCACCACACAGCCCGGATGCCCTCTGTCCACCACACAGCCCGGATGCCCTCTGTCCACCACACAGCCAGGATGCCCTCTGTCCACCACACAGCCAGGATGCCCTCTGTCCACCACACAGGATGCCCTCTGTCCACCACACAGGATGCCCCCCCGTCCACAACACAGGATGCCCTCTGTCCACCTCAGAGGATGCCCTCTGTCCACCACACAGGATGCCCCCGTCCACCACACAGGATGCCCTCGCCCACCACACGGGGCACAGAGGGGCTGTGATTCTCCAGAGTCCCCAGTGCGGGGTAGAAGCGCAGACGGGGCCACAAGGGGCCAGTGGAGTCGCGGCAGGGCACAGCTTCACTGCCTCCAGGAGGCTCAGTGCTGACTTCAGCGCTGGGCCGCCGAGTTCTCAAGTGTTCTCCACCGGCCAGTCATCCAAGCGAGGCTTGGCTGGAAGGACCTTGCAGCCGCGGAGCCCGGATCACAGGAGGAGAGTGGCTGCGAGGTGCCTGTCTCCTGCCGTGGGCGTTGAGAGGGGCAGATGGAACCGCAGGGCCCTTGCGAGCAGCACCGAGGAGCCTGGCAGGCACTGCCGGCGTCTGCCAAGGCTGGAGGTGGCAGCAGGTGCATGGTGCAGGCCCCGGACCCCCGGCTCAAAGGTGCAAGAGCATGTGCTGCTGTACAGGCTGGGTGCAAGACGTGGCGGGAAAGGTGGGTGGCGCCGCTGAGGCTGCAGTGGCAGGGTGCTCTGTGCAGCTAGGTGGGGAGGGGGGCTCTCAGCATGGAGACCTGCGCCCGCCCACTGGGCGGGGAGGGGGGCTCTCAGCATGGAGACCTGCGCCCGCCCACTGGGCGGGGAGGGGGGCTCTCAGCATGGAGACCTGCGCCCACCCACTAGGCGGGGAGGGGGGCTCTCAGGCTAGGGGCCTTAGGGTGAGCCACTGGCGCCTTCAGAGGGTGCATGGCTGTGCTAAGCAGTCACAGCCTTGTGCAACATGGTCAGACAATGAGAGTAAGTTCTGGTCTGTCTGCTAGCGGGACAGGTCAGCATCTGGACCAGTGCCCACCATAGTGCAGAACCTGCAGGGATGGGCGCCCACCACAGGGCAGAGCCTGCAGGGACAGATGGCAGTGTGGTGGTCAGGGCAGAGGGACCAGGCAGAAGATGGAGATGCTGGGGTCATGCAGGCTCTGGGAGCCCCAGTCTGTGCTCAGGAGCCTCCGTCACACCCATTTCTGGAATTTTTCTCTTTTGACATGGCTGGAGAGGGACTGTTAGACTTACTTCCAGAAGATAAAGTGCAAAACTGAATTTTTAGGGTGAATAAAATATTCAAGGCATCATTAATACATTTTTCATTAGATCAATGAAGTCAAGACCCCTATTTTAGTCTTCCAACAGAAGAGCCAAGGAAGGCAGACATGGAGAAACTTGGAAGCGACAGGAGGGCTACGCCGTGGAGTCAGGGCTGCTCCCAGCAGAGGCCTGGGTACAAATCCCACGCGATCCTTCCTGCTGTGTGGCCTGCACATGTGGCCTTGCACATGTGGCCTTGCACATGTGGCCTTGCACATGTGGCTCGACATGTGACATTGTGCACTTTTCAGAGTTGCCGTGAGAGTCTTTAGGCAGGGGACACGTGTGCAGATGCATGTTCGGCCCAGTCACACGCTCACAGGCCCGAATGCACAGTGACATGTGTATGTGGACAACGTGCAGACAGATGTATGTGCTCTCGTACATGCCATGCACGTATTGTGCGCACATGGAGCTATGGTGAAGTTAGGTCCTATTCACGGTCTCTGGCCATTGTTTTCTGACATGCACGGATCCGTCCTAGCCTGGATTTGGAAAGATGGCCATAAACAGAAGACCCCACCAGCATGCCCAAGGCAGCAGGTGTCATCCGGCTGCGCAGCTGGGCTCTGCTTGGCGCCTGCGGATGTCCGGCTGAGTCGTGGCATGGAAACGACGCCCTTGAACTGGCCTGTACGTGGCCGGCGCACGCAGACCCGGTGGAGAGCGGATGGCTGAGCGTCTTGTGAACCTGAGGGGACTGAGACTCGCCCGGAGAGCCGACCTGCCCCTGGGCTTGGCTGCCAGAAGCTCTAGAAAGCGTCCTCGAACGTGGAAGGACTCATGTCGTCCCCGCCCGCATGACAAGGGGAGAGGACAGCAGCCTTCATCTCTCCACACTTGACTCAGACACAAGGTGACCAGTGGCCTGACCTCCTGCCACCATGCCGCCCCCGCCAGCTTGGTGCGCACCCCTTGAACTGAAGCCAAACAAAGCCTTCTCCCCTTCAGCTGAGCACCGACAGGTACTTGGCTGAAGTGGTGGGTAAAGGAAGGCAGAAAGCGTAGCAGACCCCTTTCCTGGCCCGCTCCTCCCCCAGCCCAGCTGGGGAGCACCAAGGACAAACCCACACGCTCCCTCGTCCCCGTGCTGAGGACAAACCCGTGAGTACCCCCATGTTCTGAGCTGAGGACAAACCCGGGTGCTCCCCACATCTCTGTGGCGAGAGAGGACAAACCCGCGTGCTCCCCACATCCTTCCTGTGCTTAGGACAAACCCGTGTACCCCCCCATCCCTGTCTGTCTGAGGACAAGCCTGTGGGCTCCCCCACATCTTGCCTATGCTCAGGACAAACTCGTGTGCTCGCACGTCCCTGAGCTGGCGCAGCCGCCACGTCGGGAAGAGTGATGTTTCTCTGCAAGCTGCTTGCTAACGGCTCCTTCTGGAAATGCACGCCTTCCCTCGGCATCATGGGAAAACCACGGAGACAGGAGCTGTGCTGCTCTCACGGGGGGCTCATGAGTCTCCCTGCTTTGGCCCCTTGCCGTGGCAGATGCGGAGGGAATCGCGGGCACTGCTCGTTCTGCTTGTGGAGCTGGGAGGGTTGTTTTCTGAGCTCAGGGATTTGAGGCGATTGAACTCCTGGGCTCCTGTTACTTCCTATCTCACCTGGGTCTGGTGGGAAATGGGCTGATGAGCTCCTGTGTGGACAGCCCCGGCACTGGGATTATTGTCACCCCACCCTGGAGACCACGCACCGTGTCAGAGGATCTGTGGGAGATCAAGAGATCAAACCTGAAAGACACAGGGTGGGTCTCGATGGCAAGGCGCCCTGGCTTCCATCCCGCAAGGCAACCACCACCCACTCACCAAAACCCAAGAAATACCCAAAAGAACAGCAAGGCTCCAAGAAGGGGTTCCCAGCCTTGGGCGTGTCCAAGAAGGGGTTCCCAGCCTTGGGCCTGTCCAAGAAGGGGTTCCCAGCCTTGGGCGTGTCCAAGAAGGGGTTCCCAGCCTTGGGTGTGTCCAAGAAGGGGTTCCCAGCCTTGGGCCTGTCCAAGAAGGGGTTCCCAGCCTTGGGTGTGTCCAAGAAGGGGTTCCCAGGGAAACTTCAGGCCGTAAGAGTGGCCAGAACAAGGAGGCAAGAGAAAGATTTAGTGTGGAGCCATAGCTACCCACCAAGCAGCTGCAGTGCCCCCCCACCCCGCTGCCAGTCACCCTTGACCGTGCGACCACTGAAGGTCGGTCAGAACTTGAGCACACACGAGGTCTGCTAGAACTACCACTGTGTGCAGTGCCACGCGACCAGCAGGACCGACTCAGACGTGGCAGCCGAGAAGTTCCCTGCCTTGGAACTGGACCCGCTAAGGCTGCGTTCTGGTGCCTCCGCGGCAGAGGCTGGAGCACCAGGAAAGCATCCAGAGGCAGCGCGCCGATCAAAGGCGGTGAAGGAGCCTCCGCGGGCTCATCAGACCAGCCAGGGGAGGCGGCAGCCCGTCCTTGAAGATGTCGTGGAACCTCCCACGCGGGGAACGGAGTCAGAGCGCATATCAAAGAGCCGAGGGATGATTTACAAAGGCTGTGGCATGTTCTGTGTTCGTAATGAGAAGACAGGAAGGGGGAAAGGAAGGAGCAAAGCAATGTTCGAAGCAGTGAAGCCTGGGAGATTTCAAAAATTAGCTGTAGACATAAAACCCCTCATCCACAGCACCGCAGAGAAGCAAGGAGGTGAATGGCAGCTCAACTATCTGCAGGACTGCACATGCATACCCACCATGCATGCCCATACACACACATGCATGCACCCACACATGCACCCACACCTTCAGAGAAGCAAGGAAACAAATGACAGCCCATTCTGCAGGACTGCACATGCATGCACATATGCATGCTCTAGAGAAATAAATGGCAAATCAGCTGCAGGATGGAGCATGCACTTGCTGCACCTACAAGCACATACAAGCACATGCAAGCACATGCACACACACCTACAGAGAAGGAAGGAAATGGCTGCTAGACTGTCACATGCACACGTGTACCCCCCACACCTTCAGAGAAGCAAGAAAATAAATGCACCTTCCTGTCTCCAGGACTGCACAAGCACACACACACACACACACACACACACACACACACACACACACGCACACGCACACGCACACACACACATGCACACACACACGCACTCACACATGTGCACGCTCACACACGATGCGTGCATTGTGTGTACGGAGCACAAAGAAAAGACACTGGTTTCCATGCTGCATCCATCCAGCGAGACGACCCTTCGAAGAGGGAGGAGAGGGAGCCTTAGACAGAAACAGAGGAAATTTGTCGTTAGTGGATCCACACTGTAAGAAACGGCAAATGAGCTGTTCTGGAGAAGGAGCCCTCGACAAAGTGGGAGCCGCGGCTGAGCCACAGACGGGGCTGAAACCCTGGTCCCGCAGGGCCTGACCACCGCGCTGCTTCCTCGCCGCTCTGCTTGTCTTTTCTGTGACGACTCGTGGAGTCTCCTCGGCGGCAGCGTGTGAATCGGGATCTGGCCAGGCGGTGGACACCTCCTCCCTCGTCCCTCTGCCGGCCTGGCCACCCCTGGGTGTGTCCTGCCTCTCAGGACAACGTCCCCGGGCCAATGCTCAGAACACTGGGGTGCCTGTCAGGGGCGCACAGCACAGACTCTAAAGGGTGCCCCTCCAGGCAACCCCTCAACATATGCACTCCAGCTGTTCAAAATGACGGCCCCCGAGAGACTGGGACGTACCCCAGGAATCTCCACTGGCAGCAGAGTTGGGGTGAGAAGGAGGGAGAGGGAGTGTTAGTTCACAGGGTACTAAAACTCTTGCAGAGCTGGTGCCCTCCAGAGGAGGGCTGTGTCTCCCCACAGCCCCGACAACTTGTCAGACCCCCTTGCAGAAGAGGCTTGGTGAGACCCTACTGGGCGGAACCGCACCACGACCGGAACTCCACAGCTCACAACCTTACGTAAGCCTCGAAGAAGAGCTTCAGGGCGGCTGGGCCCCTCCTTCCTGATGTGGCCACGTGAACGTTTCTTCCTTACTATTATTATGTTTTGCTTTTCACTGTTAATTTGACTTTTTATTGATTTATTAAGGGCGGACCACCAAACCAAGGCAAGACCTTACCATGGACCTGGTGACAGCGTAGGGACCTTCTGTCTTGGCAGATGATACTCGGCTTGCGCTGTGGTGGGGGTTGATGGAAGGCAGAAGGTGGCATTCTCACATGCCCCCTGCCGTCACGCCCTGTCGTCAGCTGAACTGGGGGTCATGTCGCAGGTGTGAGGATTTGAGGGGCCGAGACAGGGTTGGCTGGAAGGGGTGCCGGGCGGCCGGGGAAGGGGTGCCGGGCGGCCGGGGAAGGGGTGCTGGGCTGTAAGTCACGCTGGCTCTTAGCCCCTCACTTACTGCCCTCGGAGATCAGACCAGCGGGTGTGTGGGTGTCCCTGTGCTGAGGCCCACTGGGCGCCTCCGTGTAGAAGCAGGGCTGTCAGAGCGAGCTTCACGCCCACGGTAAATCTCACTATTTTTAGAAAACAGTTTTAAGTCAGAGCCGCCGCCTCTGCAGACCTGCTCCTGTCCTTGGTTGCCCGAGAAGTATTTATGTTCCGTTTTCCATGCCACCCTGCCACGTGCTCATAGCGACCTCTCTCCCAAGAACCCGTCTTAAGTCCTTTAACAGGACTAACTGACGGTGACCTTTGTGTTGAAGTACTGTATTTCTCGAATCTGTGATGTGTAGTTTTCACCCGAAGGTGTTGTTGAGCTTCTAGTGCTGTGTGTAATTGATGGGTGCTTTTAACGTGGTCTTTTTTCCTCCCTGAAAAGCCGTTAATAAATAGAAGATGCATCTTAAGTTGACAGCATGCGAGAATCAGGAGACGTAATTCTCTTTCAAGCTCACAGCCTGCTATGCATAATAAATCCAGCCTCTAACATTTGGGCAAAGGAAAGTTGAAAGAAGCTGAATGCTTGGGTGAATCCTTGCTTTATCCCTTTATTTGCTCATTTATTTTGAAATATTTTTTGCCAATTTTTGATTTTTGAGACAGGGTTTTACCATATGACCCAGAGTGTGGGAACTCACTGTTAGCTCAGGGTGGCCTGACCCGTCGCAATCCCCCTGTGGTATGCCCGTGCTGGGTGTCAGCAGGAGCCCCTACACCTGGCTTTGCTGATTTGTGATTGCTTTATGGTTTCCACTCCAAAGCGCCGGTCTCGTCACGCGTAAGGCACAGCACAGAGGAACTTACAGAGCCACAGAGCCCGGGAAGCAGGTCAGCGGCCGGCCCATACCCTCGTCAATCGGCAGGCCAGGCCCCGCCTTTCAAGTTGAAGGGTCCTGCCTGGAAAATTTTAAGATTATGAAGTTTCTACCAGAAGGCCTTTAAGAAAGATGTGCATCTGGCTGGAGCTTAGAAGCACATATGTGAGAATATGACATTTCTCACTGAAAGACTCCACATGTTATAAGAGTACTTGACCATACTTGACATTGCCCAAAGAGCACAGAAGTGAGATGCTTCTTAAACAGGAAAGGTGAAGTCCTCCAACGCCCCTGAAGTGCATGGCTCTTCCCAGGTGGGGATGGAGTAGAGGGAACCCAGCGGAGGGGGAGGCGTCTGGCGGAGGCAGTGGGATGTCCCGCAGCTGCCGCACTCAGCTCTGTTGCAGTATGATGCACTCTGGCCCTGTGATAGGGCTTCGTCGAGGACGGAGGGTTTGAGACACGCATGCTAGGGCTTCATGTGGCGATGCCCAGGCGCTGGCAGCAAGAGCGAGGACGGATCATTTCCTTCAGACTGGTACCTAAATCCTCCCCTGGTTTGTGACGGCGACTCTCGGGCAATGATCTTGTGTTTTGAGAGCTGAAAACGGGATTTATCATTCGTTGACAAAACAGATGGAATGTCAAGTGTGTGCTCCTTGCAGCCTCCAGCTGCGGGGGGACCACCCCAGCGCCCACCCAGACACGTGCAAGTGCCGAGGCCTTGGCCGGCTGCCTGCGTCCGCGGGGGTGTCGCCGCGGGATGATCAGGATGACGGATGCGGCCAGGCTGGCATTCCCCACCTCTCTTTCATTTTCTCCATCGAATTTCTCCTGGTGAGTTATTGTCCCGTCGCTTCGCTCCCGGGCCCCCGTCGACCCCGCCCTCAGATTAATAATGACTCTGCTCCCAGGCGCCTCTCTGTTGCCTGGGTAGGTGGTGGGGCTTTTCTCCCTGGGCGCCCTAAGCCCTGCCGGGGGGGGCTCTAATTGAAACCTGAGGCTTTGTCTCCAAGGGTCCCCACGTGGGACTCGTCTCTGATCCCGGCACCTGTGCGCCTCTAGGAGACCTGTTTACGAGAGGCCGGGAGCGCTGGCGAAGAGCCCACTGAAGTGCAGAGCGTAGCTTGCGCCTGGCCAGGCCGACTGGGCAGTGGCCCTCGGAATGCGCCTGTTTCCCTCCCCAGTGCTGGGGTCACCTGCCTGGCTTTCTCTGCGGCGCCGGCGTTCACCAGGCCCTCAAGCTGGCAAAGCAAGACTGTTGCCCACCGAGTGGCTCCTTGGGCCCAAACCTTACATTCTTACAGCTTTCTGCCCTGCTTTAGTTTAGATTTCAAATGCTAGAGAGACAGTTGCAGCTGAGTTTCTTCTGCACTCAGAAACTGAGTTGCATTTCCTTTATTTTTTTAAATTTATATATCTTTTCGTGTGTGTCAGAGGGCACTGTGCGTTCCTATGGAGGACCAAGGGTGATTTTGGGAATCATCCTGGATTATGTCTACCTCCCTTTTGCTTTGTTCTAGGATTTCCCAGGCTCTGTCCATCATAGCCGGAAGTGCAGGCTGCTGCCATTTCCACCTGGTGTTTTTACATGGGACCTGAGATCTGAACTCAGGACCTTCTGCTTGTGTGGCCAGAGTCTTAACCCTGAGCCACCTATCTTCCCAGTCCAAGTTGCATTTCTTGAATTCTCACATGTAGTTTTCTTCTTGTTATTTTTGAAACCATATCCGAGAGAGGTGGGTGAGAATATGCACAGGTGCATCCACTGTGCCAGAGTGCCCACGTGGAAGTCGGGGTAACCTTGGAAGTTCTCTTCTCACATCGTGTGGGCTCCCAGAAGGAGGCTCAGGTTGGGGTACTGCAGAGCCATCTGCTTTGCTGCTCTTCAAACCCTCGCCAGTGTGAATCTTCTTGAGAACTTCACCCGGAGTTACACTCTTTATGCACGTTATTCTCTCTCTCTCTCTCTCTCTCTCTCTCTCTCTCTCTCTCTCTCTCTCTCCCCTGCTTTATGCATGGCAGCAGCTTCTGCAGCAAGCATCTTTGCTGCCATCTGTGGCACTGCAAGCTGCTCTTACTTCCTTTGCAGGGAGAAAACACCCAATGCTTTAAGCACACCAGCATCTATTCCTCACAAGAACGGCCCAGAGACAGGTCACTGGGGGGCTACAGAGGCGCCCCAACTCTCGTAGCCACATGACTTCACCATTCTGCATTGATTTTGTTCATGTACAAGCAGGAAGAACATTTGTGCCTGGTGATGAGTTTCAGCGAATGGACGATGAGATGAGATGACCAAAGGCAGCGGGGTGGAAGGGACTCGCTGGCCGCCCTGAGGCAGGCGCTTCGCCAGGCGCGCAAGCACCTAGAACCGTCCGCAGCGAGAATCCCCCCAGCGTCCTTGCCAACGTCCTTAGGAGCCACTGGCCCCCAGGCTTCCTCCAGAGAGGCTGAGTGCTGCGGACTCGTTTCCCCAAATCAGTCCACAGCTTTTCCATGGTGACGATGAGCCAGGCCCAGCCCGGATGGGTGGTGCCAGCCGGGCTGAGCAGGAGGCGCGGAAAGCAGGCTCGGGGTGCACGGGCTGAGCTGTCGGGATGCTCTGATGGGATCACACTTTCCTGTCTGCAGGCAGGAAACAGGAAGCGATCTGACCCAGCACGGTGCCGTAGTTCCAGTCAGCCGGGGAACACTGGCGGAGAAGCACTTGCTGCCAGCCTGGGCATCACCGTGGCTGCCCGCCTGCAGGGGAGGAGAGCCGGGTGCCAGCCGGGCTGCAGAATCTGGTTCCAAGTGCTCCCTGATCAGAGCTCTGACTCCCACTTGCTGGCAGGGAACCCCAATGAACTCAACCCTTCAGAACCCCCGCCTTCTGCACAAATCAGGAATTCAGAGGAGAAAACTAGAAGCAGTTGGTTGTTGGCATGCGTAGGCTGCGTGCAGTTTAAAACACAGATTCAGCTGGCTGGTGGCACCTTATCTGAACTCTATAAAAAAGAGTCCTGAGGGCTGCTGAGACAAAGGCTCTCTGAGACAAATGCTGGCAGATGCCGAACAGAAGATAAAATCAAGGTCTGGAAGGGACTTGCCAGTCTGCATGACAGACCTGAGTTCAAATCCTAATGTCACCCTACTCCTGCCCTCCAGTGGTTCCGAAGACAGAGGGAAGTGCTGTGCACACAGTATTAAATGCTGTGAGTCACTTGACAACAACCAGCTCACGTGCTCACGACTTACATTTGTATTTTAATATAGCTTCCATTTTATCTGAAACATACTAGCTGTGCACATTTACAGTATGACATTTGTACAAATACCCACTGTGTATGGATCGGGTCAGGGCCCTGAGCATGCCTGTGGCTGGAAACATAGTTCATATCTTCATGCTGAACCATCTGCAATCTGTCGATCAGCCGTTCTGGAATGTTCAGTTGTTAGCGAACATTGTCGAGCTTGGGTTTGGTGTTCAGAACTCCAGAAGTCACTCTTGTTCCTTCCCCCACCCTCCCTGTTTCCCCCTCCACCCCTCTCCCTGGAAACTACCCCCACCCCCCTTTGTCTGGGTTCTGGTAACCATCATTCTAGCCTCTACTCTCCGAGAGCAGCTGTTCACTTCCTACACGAGCTCCCAGCATGTGGCGTGTCCGACGCACACGGTACACAGGGTCCCCGGGGCCCCTCATATCGCTGCGCATGGTGCTTTTCATGCTGAGTTAGTGACGTTCTGTCGCACGTGTCCATCCATCCCTGCATATGCACATGCGTTCACACATGCACATCACAGTTCTTTACCTGCTCATTGGGCGGTGGCACCTGGCTTACCTGCACGTCTGCTGTGGTGAACGGTGCTGGGACGGGCACCTCTGCCATTTTCTGACTGTGCTTCCTTTGGAGGTCTTTCCACTAGAGGTTTCTGGATTCCACACCAGTCTTATTTCCAGATTTGGAAAAAGCTCTGTCGTGTTTTCCCTAATGGTTTCCTAATCTACATTCCCACTGATAAGTGTAGGAGAGTTTCCTGTTTCCCACCTCCTCTCCTGCACTTACTGTATCTTTATCTTTTGACAACAGCAGTTTGATCTGCAGTGATTCCTGACACTGAGCATTTCATATTCTGGAGTTGGGCGTGTAGATTCTTTTGAGAAGTGTTAGGTCGGCTGTTGGTCTTTTAATCAAATTGTGGTTTTTCCATTGTTTCAATTCCTTGTGTGTCCGGATATCAGTCACTTCTCGGTGGCGTGTGCTGCAGGCCTGCTCAGCGCTGTGTGAATCCCAGAGGATAGCATGGGAGGGAGGGTTCATTTTGCCTCGTGGTTTCAGGGCTTCCACATGGGAGGGTCATGGGGGTGTGAAGCAGCTCCCCCCAAGGCCGTCAGGAAGCATCTCTGCTCACTGGTTTCCTCGTCCTCTTACTGCAGCAGGCGGCTCTGGCATTTGGAGAAAGTCTTGGTCCCGGGTTGGTGCTCTGTGGTGACCCATCCCTGACCTCAGCTCGTGTTCACGTGGCGCTGGCTCTGGCTGTCTCACATGGACTCTGCTGAGGTATGCTCCCTCCACACCCCTGAAGTCATGCTCTCTCAGTCCCCTGTGGTGCATGGCCCCTCAGGACCCCACTGAGGTACGTTGCCTCCATCCCCCATGGCTGGGCTTTGTATCATGAAAAGATGTGACGTGCGCCGTCTGTCTGCTGAGATGACCCAGTCTTCGTTCGTCTGTGTGACATATTGGACCTGCTGTTTTGCGCCTGCCAAGTTACTCTCACGTCCCTAGATGGCTCCTACTTAGTGACCTGCACGGTGTTTTGCTGTGGTGTTGGTTTTGATCGGAGGTTTATTGGTTGTGTTCTTGTCTGGTTTTGTTATGTGGTCCAGCCGGGATGGTTTTCTGTGCTGGTGGAAGAAAGTGCATCCTGCAGCTCTTGGATAACACTTCAAAAATGTTTGTTCCTTGTGTCCTTCTCAGTGCATTTGAGGCTGTTGAATTTTGTCTATATGCTGTGTCGATGGGTGTGGGGTACTGCATTATTTTGTTAATTAGGATCTCTTTCTCTTCTTAGATTTAACACTGGTTTGTATATTTATGTGTGCGGCATTTGTGTATATATTATGATTTTATTTCCCTTTGTTGAATTGATTGCTTTATCATGATATAGTGATCTTTTCCACTTCTTTTTAGAGATTTTGATTAAAAGGCATAACTACTGCTGGTCACATTTACATAACATGAGGTGTAACTACTGGTCACATTCATGGAATGTGACGTATAACTACTGTTAGTCACTTTCCTATGATGTGAGGTGTAACTATATTGCTGGTTATATGTATATATGATGTGAGGTGTAACTATGTCAATGGCTATATTCATACATGGTATGAGGTATAACTATGTCAATGGCTATATTCATATATGGTGTGATATGTAACTATATCAATGGTTATATTCATACATGATGTGAGGTGTAACCATATCAATGGTTATATTCATACATGAGGTGATGTATAACCATATCAATGGTTATATTCATACATGATGTGAGGTATCACACTCTGGTTTTTTTTATTATTTATTCAATTGTGCGCGTGTATGTGTGTGTGTGCGTGTATGTGTGTATTGTGTGTAGAACCATGGATGAATTCGGGAACCACCATTGACCGCCTCCTCCTTGTTTACTCTGCCCCAGGATTCACAGGCTCTGCCCTACCAGGACCAGAAATGCAGGCCGCCCCCACTTCCGCCCGGTGTCTATACGTGGGGTCTAGGATCCGAACTCAGGACCTTCCGCCTGCAGGGCAGAGGCTTAACCCCTGAGCCACCTCTCCAGCCCCCAGGTATCACACTCTGTTAACTGAGCATTTGTTGACGTGCTGGCTTGATGATGGTGAAGCGTCTTAGTTGCTGCTTGTCTTGAGAAGATCTTGTTTCTCCGTCATTTATGAAGAGCAGCATTTCTGAGCACTCTATTCATGGCTAGAAGGTTCTGGCTATGTCTTACCCTTGTGGAGGTTAAATGATTTCTATTGCAAATCCTTCTGTTCATCTAGAAGGAATTCCCCTGTATGTGCTTTGCACTTCTCTCTTGCTTTCTAATTTCTCTTTCTTGTCTGCTACTTCTGAAGCAGTTTACTTGAATCTGCTAGGAGTTCTTTGAACTTTCTGGACCCATAACTTTGAGATGGAAAAGATTCCAGCAATTATAGTTCTGCTTTTCCTTACCTTCTGGATTCTCGCAATGCACATATCTGCTTAGTACTTGGTGTTTGGCCTGATTTGACAGAGTGGTTTTCCATAAGACGTGCAGACTGCGTTTGTGCCTCTCTACTTCCCCGCCCCTTTGTGCGCTCGCTGCATCGCTCACACGCTCACCTGCAGGTGGAGCAGTCTTTCTTCAGCAGCTATTTGTTCATTGAAGTATCTGCTTCAAGATAACTGTTGGGTTTCCTTGTGTGATCTCTGCTTGCCAAATTTCTCATTTATACCAGGTCTATTCTAATGCTATTGAATCTTTTGACTGTATTCCCATGTAAGCTTCTGTATAGTCATTATTTTGACTTTTTAAATATGTAGTTTTAAACAATACTTGTGTATGTATGAGAGAGAGAGAGAGAGAGAGAGAGAGAGAGAGAGAGAGAGAACATGGGTGTTACAGGGCATAGATGGAGGTCAGGGAATGACTTTCAGAAATCAATGATCTCTTTCTACTACGTGGTGTCTGGGGATTGATATCAGGCCTGTGAGCCGGCTGTAAGATGTGGGGTCTGGGGGTTGACATGAGGACTGTGAGCCGGCTGTGGAGATGTGGGGTCTGGGGGTTGACATGAGGACTGTGAGGCGGCTGTGGAGATGTGGGGTCTGGGGGTTGACGTCAGGTTCGTGAGCTGGCTGTGGAGGTGTGGTGTCTGGGGGTTGACGTGAGGACTGTGAGCTGGCTGTGGAGATGTGGGGTCTGGGGTTGACGTGAGGCCTGTGAGTTGGCTGTGGAGGTGTGGGGTCTGGGGGTTGACGTGAGGACTGTGAGCTGGCTGTGGAGGTGTGGGGTCTGGGGGTTGATGTGAGGACTGTGAGTTGGCTGTGGAGATGTGGGGTCTGGGGGTTGACGTGAAGACTGTGAGGCAGCTGTGGAGATGTGGGGTCTGGGGGTTGACATCAAGCTTATGAGCTGGCTGTGGAGATGTGGGGTCTGAGGGTATGATGTGGACACAGAGAGCTCAGTTACCCAGCAGCACTTGGGGTCTCAAGGGTGAGGTCACATCACCAGTGACTAACAACTTGCAGCCACTCAAGGTCAACAATCAACAAATGCACAAGTCAGCTGTGGACAGAGGGGGCTACAAGCCCCCTGACTGGGCGGGCGACACATGAGCAGTGCGTGGCCACCTTCTGGATGGGGCCCAGGGGATGTGAACAGCACGCGTGGCTCCTCATGGACTCATCCCGTGAGTGAGAAACAACCCATCTCAACAGAGATGCCTCAGCCTTGGTCAGCTTCTGCCATTGCCCTGTAAGACCCCTGGTCAAGAAGTTTGGTGTTAGAAACCCCTCTACTCTTGAGAGTTTCCCTTTCTGCCAATTTTTCACTTTCTGAAACTCTCAGCAAAGCTTGTTCCCATTTGGCAAGCTCTGTTGCTAGTCTTTGTTGGCATGGGACGGTGCGCTCAGAACTGCCGTCCAAGGCCGGTCAGCCTGTGTTGACGGTGAGCGTCTAGCACGCGAGGTCCTTGCACAGCTGGGCCATGAGAGCTCTGAGCTGTGGACATTGCACCGGTGACCATACTGGCCCCCTGGGCTGGGGCTGCCTGGACCGGGTGCTCCAGGTGGCCCTCAGGGCTTGAGGTGGAGTGGGCAGCACTTGCTGGCTGGTCCACAGGGTCGGGTCAGCTAAGCAGTTGTGTGGGGCCGTCCTGGGTGGGTCTGATTTCAGGGCTGTGCTGGGCAGAGGAGCCTGGGGAAGGGAGGAAGGCAGGGTCGCCTCCCTCCTTTCCTGGGTGAGGAAGCGTGGTGCGAGACTGGCGGCTAGCTGGTGTCCTGGGAGCTTTCCACAACTCGCACCTCATGTTCGTGGCGAGCGTGGAGGCTGTGGGGGGTTGGGGGGAAGACAGAGGGAGGGTCCTGCTTCCCCGGGGAGTGACGTCCCTCGTGCTTGGTCAGGGCTATGTTAGGCCGAGAGATGCTGTGTCCTTTGTTCCTTCTTTCCAAGCCGTGCCATGCCTGTGTTGCGTGACATCTCCCACAGATCATCCCTGAACCCGGGCACTCGCTTCAAACGCTCGGGGAAATGGCTGTTGTCTTTGTTTTGTTCATGTGTTGTGAAGGGGAGTGTAGGAGGGTCCTCCGGTCAGCTGCCTCGCCGGTTACCCTCAGGTTGTCAGCTGCGTTTGTTTTGATGTTATTTTTTTTATCCCCTCGCCAATTATTCTTTGTAATTAAATAAGCCTCAATTTGGAGCTCTTGGCTTTTCCCTTCCCCACCAGGGACCATTTGGGAAGTTACCTTTACAAGACAAACCCCCTTTCCCTTAGATCTGCGCCATGAAAGAGGTAAAGTGCCCTGGTTCAAGTGTCTGTTGTCAATAGCAGAGTGGGTTATTGAAAAGATGAAAGAAAAGCAGCTTTTCCGCTTGCACACTTGATTCAAAGACTAAAAAATGCAATTATCCCTTTACCTCTGTGGCATGCGATTATCACATTTCAAGTGAGCAAGTCAAAACACGTCCTGCCAATTACAGGAGTCATGTGACACCACGCCCTGAGTCTGTGGACTCTCGTTTTTTTTTTTTTTTTGTCTACGCTGAGATATACTTCACATGATTATTTTTTACTTTACCTGCATTTGAATTTGCAGAAGTGACTCCTGCAGTTAGTGGCCCAAACAGACCATGGATCAGCATTGCTGAGAGCACTTTCCAGAACGTTGTCTTCCCACGTCCTGCACCTGCCTTTCCACACAGACCTCTGCCCTTTCTCAGCTCCTGGGGGATCAAGAAAAAGGAAGACTTTTCTAGAATCTGGAGCCTGGGGCCTGCTGTAAGGAGGAGGGGCTTTGGGTTACGTTTTGAATAAAGCAAATCGGCCACCTCTTGGGGGGACCCAAGGGTCACCAATGTTCTGAGCGTGCCCGCAGCGGGTCACCCGGCTCAGGCATGCAGTCTTGAAGGAAGCTAATTGGTCTTCAGGGACAGAGCTGCTGGGGTCCTTAGCAAGCGGACATCGCTCTGCTGCGTTCCAATTCTAGCCCTGGAGCGCAGGCTGGGGCGATTAGAAGCCAAGTTGGATGGCACTGGGCAGGAGCACCCTCAGAAGGCCTGGTGGGGTCTGCAGAGACGCGGGCCTGGAAGAAACAGCGAGAGGGGCAGCGAGAGAGGGCGGTCGTCCTTATGCTGTGCGAAAGGCATTGGTGGAGGGCGGCTCGGCTTCCCTGTTGCCCATAGCTTTCCACAGGGTAGCAGAGGGACAGCCTGGTGCCCACGCAGCCTGGGGCTCGGGGGGAAAGGACCTGCCCATGGCAGGTTTGCTGGAGACCACGGCCGGAGGATCTTCACAGCCGAGGACACAGATGTCCTCAATGTCTGCGTGTTGACAGACCCATCAGACGCACCAGGAAGGGCTCTGTGCTCAGAGCGGGGCGGGCCTGTGGATCTCGGCTGCTCCTTCTGCCGCCTCCAGACCCCGGGACACCCACTGCAAAGCACAGATGTTGGGAGATGGTTCCACTGTAACGGGCTTTCCTCAAATGCACAAGGGCCCGAGTTCTATCCGCGGAACCCACATAGAAAAGCTGGATGCATACTGGTTACCCCTGTGCAGACGGTGGATTCCCTGGGTCTCACTGGCCAGCCAGTCTGACCTACACTGTCTTAAAAACAAAAACAGATGCAGGGTGGCCAGGGAGCAGTGGATACGTAAGACCCCCAGTTCTCGATGGTGACTCAGGATTGGACTGAAGGCCAGAGTGACCCTGGGAGCCAGACCCTGTCATTCTGTGCGTGGATCCTTTGGTTGACACAGAGACATGATTTCAGCTTCCTGTCCGTGTGTGTTAGAGAGAGGTGAAACAGTGCTGGCTGGCAGGTGGGCTGAGAGAGATCAAAGGCACAGCTCCCATCCAGCCTGCAAGCGGCTGTGCTGAGAAGAGAGCGGCCAGGACATTTGCCAGAGGACATGTCCCCCACGGCGGAGCTCCTGGGCACCTGGCCACCGCAAGATGCTGTGAGGATGTGGTGTAGCTGGCGAGGGCGGCTGCTGTCCACAGCCCCTGCCCTGATGCTGCCTGCTGTGCACTGGAGTCTGGGAGCCGGCAGATTGCGGGGGGGGGGGTGGCGGGGGGCAAGCCTGCAGGATGGGGGGGAGCCCGGCAGGATGCGGGAGAGGAGGGAGCCTGACAGGATGCGGGGGTGAGGGGGAGCCTGGCAGGATGGGGGTGAGGGGGGAGCCCGGCAGGATGTGGGGGGTGAGGGGGAGCCCGGCAGGATGGGGGGTGAGGGGGGAGCCCGGCAGGATGGGGGGGAGCCCAGCAGGAGGCGGGGGTGAGGGGGGAACCTGGCAGGATGGGGGGGAGCCTGGAGGAGGCGGGGGTGAGGGGGGAACCTGGCAGGATGCAGGCAGACTCTGCGCATTTAGTCAACAGCAGGGTGGGAACAGCCCAGAAGTGGGCAGGGTCTCTTGGGGGACCAGAGCAGCCCCTGAGTGACACCAGGACCCAGGTGGGGCCCACAGGGCGAGGCTTTGGTGCCACCCTTGACAAGTAGTGCCGCCTGGAGCGTTACCCACTTCTGGATGAGCGGCTGTCAGTCATTCAGAGGTTTTAGGGTGAGAAAATGTAGTTAAGTGAAAGCTGTGCTCGTGAAATACACAGCAGCGAGGAGGCGTCAGGACCCCGGGTCCTCTGCTGCCGGCCCCTTCTTGAGACAGCACCGCATCCTGAGGTCTGGTCCAGGCTGTGCTGGCCTCACCTTCCTGGACATCAGCCCCAGTCCCTGCCTGTCTGGCTCGTGTTTGTCCGACCCCTTCACGCACTCAGAGCCGCTCTGTGCCCTCCTTGTGGTCCTGGCCGAGTGAGGATGCTCCGGTGTCGCGTGGTCCTGGTAGCTCTGGCACCTGCTTGGTCAGCTCTCCTGGATGCACAGAGGCACTCTGAGGGCGAAGGACTGTGTGCGAGCTTCCAGGCCCGCTCCCGACGCCTGCCAGTGCCCCGGCGGCAATGCACTGGCCCCGAACCCAGTTCTGGAAGCCTTGGCTGCTCCCCTAAGCTCCCGTCCCTTGCTGGAGTTTCCTGAATTGTGAGGACACAGATACGGGCACTTTGGAGTCAAATGATCATTTCAATGATTTAGCAGTAAAGGTCAGCGTTCCTGAGTCAATCCTGCTTCCGTGTGCTTGTCTGAGTGATTTCATTAGGGTGCAGTGTCAAAGAGATGCTCCCCGGCTGCATAACTTATGCAAATGTATGTAAATGAGGCATCTGTAAGCCAGAATGGAATTCCTTGGAGATTCCCCCTGGATTCCACCACTGCCTGGATCAGCTGCTCTCATCACCAAGCCCCGGCTCCCCGCCGGGGCTCCCGAGGGTGGGAAGCAGCCGCAGCCACTGTGGCACCCCGGAAGCACTTGTGGTTGTGGGGAGCAGTGTCTGCCCCAGGCTGGCTGTTCAATCACTGTTCCCACTGAGCAGGGCTCGCAGCAGCCTGCCTGGTGCTCAGAATACAAATCAGCTGTCAACTTTTGAACCTCTTTTGGTAGGAAGGGAAGAAAGATCAGGAGGAGTCATTTGCAGATGGAGCTAAGGCGTGAGCTTAACTTCCTCTCAAAAAGCGGGTGGGAGAAGAGCTGGGCGCGGCTTCCGATGAGCCTTCTTGGGGGCTGCCGGCCCCTCATCCAGGATGGCTTTGGATGGGTTCTCAGACAGATAACGATGGCAGCCCTTGTGTGTTCTGCTCTGAGGAAATCACGAGGTCAAGGCGTTGCTGGATTGTGTGTGTATGTGCGCGTGCGCGCGTGCATACGTGCATGTGTGTGTGCGTGCGTGCATGTGTGCGTGTGTATGTGTGTGTTTTGCACTTGGGCATCTGTGCGTGTGTATGTCGGGCAGGTGTTGTCCTTGAATCAATGGACATTGGGATTCGGTGGGCACCTGACATCATGCCCAAGTTCTGGGGTGGGCCACAGCAAGCACACCCAGGAGGAGGCTTTATCAAGAAGGGACACCTCCCGGGGAGGCTGTCAGAGGTCCAGAAGCACCAACAGCACCTTGGCAGGGAGGACTGAGACCTATGGGTCAACAGCCTAGCGCATCTTACATTCCAAGGTGGGCTTCTTGTGCAGCTGCTTCTCCGACGACAAGGCTTTGCTGTTGGTGTAATGTTGGGGTCTCTGTGTGAGGACTTCTGGGCTCGTTTTCACATGGCTCTCCTGTCTTGTTGCTGCTGAGCTACACACTCAGCCATATATATTTTCTGTGGTCTCAAACCTGAGATCCGACTCATGTGAAAGAAGCTGCACTTGAAAGACTGATTAGATCCTCAATGGTGTGGGAGGGTTGGAATGTTACAAATCCAGAGCCAAATCACCTTGAACCATCTTCAGTCCCATCATAGTCATTTCTTGTCCACTTTGCCTGAGCCTGCATGTGGCGACAGTAACACCGAATCAAGTCTTCATGTGTTGCACAGAACTGGAGCTGGTGTATGTTCAAGGCTTGAGTTCTAGGGTATGGGGAGCTCTCCTCCACTCTTCAGTTTGCTTCCAGAACAGGGCTGTCTGCACCCCTGCCTCCCAGAGCCACGCGGTGAAGGGGCTGTAGCCTTCATTTGTCTATCCACTTGGGCAACGAGCTTCAGAGGGACCCCAGGTCAGCAGCCCAGCCCTTCCTGCTCCCTGAGTGCACAGCTGGGGAGGGACTTCTTGTCTCTGATGTCTCAGTGTCCACTGTGGACACTCAAGGCACAGGAAGCCTGGGGTTCCAGCTCCCAGCCCGGGGCCACCAGGTCTGAGCCCAGAGTCACCAGGTCTGAGCCCGGGGCCACCAGGTCTGAGCCCAGAGCCACCAGCCTGGAGCCACCAGGTCTGAGCCCAGGGCCACCAGGTCTGAGCCCAGAGCCACCAGCCTGGAGCCACCAGGTCTGAGCCCGGGGCCACCAGGTCTGAGCCCAGAGTCACCAAGTCTGAGCCCGGGGCCACCAGGTCTGAGCCCAGAGCCACCAGCCTGGAGCCACCAGGTCTGAGCCCAGGGCTACCAGGTCTGAGTCTGGGGCCACCAGGTCTGGGTCTGGGGCCTGTTCCTCATGGGCTTCACCCTGTTCTTGTGCGTAACGTCACAGGCTGGATTGGTGGCCGGTTTCCAAGGAGACCTGGTATCTTCAGTCTTTGGCGGCAGTCACTACAAAACTACTGCATGCGGGGATCTGCCCTCTGCCTTTGGTCACCTGCCGCCTGCTGCCACTTGACCAGATGTTGGCAGGGTCAGAGTGTGCGGTCTTGGGCTGGATATGGGCACACGGCTTCCTCTCTGAGTAGCACCTGCACAGCAGCCAGAGGAGGGCTGCCGACAGGTCACCCCCTGCAGACTTATCCTGCTTTAAGACTCAGAGAATCCTCCAGAAGGACTCCCCGAGCTCCCGACGCGTGCAAGGTCTGCTTTGAACAGGTCTCTTATTTTCTGCTAATCCTGGATGAACCAAATTCTTACTTACGATGAGCACACTTCAGAAACCTGCAAATCCCTGGGTGGTAGGAATGGCTTAATATTCATGTTTCATATGCAGAGGAAGGACACGATGCAGGCAGCAAGCAAAACTTGCATTAAGTAGCTGCCACCGGAGGCACGGGCACCGGTTCCTGTGTCTGCGCGTGAGGTAGCCGCAGCCGTGACTTGCAGTAGCCGCAGCCGTGACTTGCAGTAGCCGCAGCCGTGACTTGCAGTAGCTGCAGCTGTGACTTGCAGTAGCCGCAGCCGTGACTTGCAGTAGCCGCAGCCGTGACTTGCAGTAGCCGCAGTTGTGACTTGCAGTAGCTGCAGCCGTGGCTTGCAGTAGCCGCAGCCGTGACTTGCAGGAGCCGCAGCCGTGGCTTGCAGTAGAACCTCTTCACGGTGGCTGTAGACCCCCGTCTGTGGTTGCAGTCACCCTTTCCATGGTTCCGAGTGGCCTTCTGTCCATGGCTGCAGCTGTCCACTGTCTGTGGCTCTTAGCCGAGTGTCCACTTAGGGAACTCAACTTCCCACTAGAGCCACAGAGCGGCAGTTCCTGTATTCATGACGTCTTTGCTCCCCTCGGTCATGGCTCTGCATGGTGTCCCGAGGGTCTTGCTGCTTCCTTCAAGCTCGTAACAGTGTGAAAGGAAGAAACTCCTCCAAGGGGACCACCACGTTTCATGATGAATTTTGTGGTAATCTTTTACTGTCCTTCAAGGACACAGGAAACATTGTTGCATGGACACATGCGTAGAACCAGACAATGTAGATGGCGCAGTGTTCCTCTCAGTGTGGGCTGTCACTGCAGATCTTCGAGCATATTCTTCTGCAATGAACCTGGGGTCTGAATTGAGCACCTGCCCCTCCCTCCTCCTTCTGGACATTTCTTCTGCCTTGTCCCAGCCTTCTGTGATCTGTGCTCCCGCCCTGCATGATGTTGGGACTCCGGGGCTGTGTTTGCACAACTGTCAATGTCTTGTCAGGCGTTTGAACTCAGTTCTCTTCATCAGTCACGAGGCTCTGGTATGGGCCACCAGCTGCATGTGCGGTGACGCAGGGGGTCTGCTAAGTGTCTGCCTGCTGAGGGACACAGCTGCTGGCCGTGTGAGGACATGGAGTAGGGGCTGCGGGCGGCCTTGAAGAATTCAGTGTCAGAGTCCTGTTCTGGTGCTGGGAGCTGCTGAAGGAGGGGCGGGGGTGTGAGGCAGTGGGAAGGAGCCACGCAGGGAGCCACATAGGGAGCCACGCAGGGAGCCACGCAGGGAGCCACAGCAGGGAGCCACGCAGGGAGCCACAGCAGAGAGCCACACAGGGAGCCACGCAGGGAGCCACGCAGGGAGCCACGCAGGGAGCCACACCAGGGAGTCACGGCAGCTGACCCTTTTGCAAGAAGCAGTGTCATGAGCCACAGAGGTCCCCTGTCCTGTCCCCTCCCGTCCACCTCGCCTGCCTTCCCCGCTTCCCACAGCCTGGACACAGCTGCTGTCCCCTTGTGCTTCAGGAGCAGAAGCCGAGTCGGAGCCCATGGCTGGCTCCCTGCTGCGCAGACAAGTCCTGAGGATGTGCAGGGAGCAGAGAAGGTGGAAGACGTGGCCCGGCTGGCACAGCCACCCCACAGATGGGGCTTGAGGACACCGAATGGGATGGTATTGATCACGGGAAGTGACTCAGCAGAGAGTGACGTCGGCTCAGGAGACGGCGCTCTGACGTGCGGGGCTCTGGGCCAGCAGACGGCAGGGAGGACGCGCTGGTGGGCGCACATGAAGCCAAGTTCCCTGGAGACCTGCCCGGGAAGATGGAGGGTGACAGAGAACAAATGTCCCTGGGCCGCGTCCTCTCAGCTCCGACTCATGCTGAGTGAGTTCTAGCTCAAACGCCAGGCAGATGAACAGGGAGGCCGGCAGGGGTCTTCCGCTGGGGGATGCCCCTCGTCTCGCGTGGACAACAGGGCTTCTCTGGCCTGTGCGGAAGGGTGGTTGAGGGCCTCAGGCGAGGTGGTCAGGAGCTGCTGGACACGGGATCTTCAGAGGAGGCAGCACGGGGACCAAAGCACCCTTTGCCCGTGGGCAGGTGGGTCTCAGAGCAACGGAGCGTGTAGCATTAGGAGAGCCACGTGCGCAGCGGGCAGAGGCTGAAGGGCGCCCTGGGCCCCGCGCACCTAACCCTGTTTCCCACTGAGGCACATCTAGAGGTGGGCTGAGGTGGGCACCACGGCCTTCAGACACACCGTTCTGTGCGCCACGGCATGCTGCTTCCAGGGAGTGATCTGAGGCACAGACCTTCCTTTTCCTCGTTGCCTTCCTTTGTCCCCTCCTCTCCTTCTCCCTCCTCCCTTCCCACCTCCACCTTCTCTTCCTCCTCCTCTCCCTCCTCCTCTCCTTTTGCTTGCTAACTGATGAGCTTGGATGAGCTGGGTTCAGCCCTCATTCCCTGTCACTTCCAGAAATAGAGTCTCCGTGGGTGGAGCCTCCCGTTCCTGAGAGTGACTTTGTGTCTGGATCTGTGATGTGCTGCAGTCTCTCTCCCGTCTGGGCTTCATTCCTACAAGTCATGAGATGAGAGCTGACGAAGAAGCCGAGGAATCCAGGGGCCCAGGCCTCTTCCACATCCGGCCTTCCACTGGCCGAAGGAGGACCCTGGCAAGGCTTGGCGTGTGCATTCTGTGGTCACATGCGTGCGGCATGTGAACCTCACCCCTGCCACCCTGCTCAGATGGGCATCTCATAGGACTGTCTGGGGTTGAAGGGGCAGCTCTGGCAGGCAAGGGCCTAGGGACCCCATGCTGCCCCAGCGTTGGATGGCCGCAGCCGACCCGTGTGACAGTCTCCTTAGGCTGGAGTGCCTTTTCCCACTTGGGGTCACTCTGACACCCCAGAGCCCTCAGGCTGCCCGCGGGCCATCTGCTCTGTGCCCTCGGAAGGCCGTGCGCACTCGCGGTCCTGGGCTGGACAGCACTGCCATTTCCAGGGACGGACCCCTCGTCCCATGGGAGCAAGGAGACCGGGGGTCATCCTGACGGCTCAGGTGCCGAGGCCAACTTCACCAGTTCTGTGCCGGGTCCCGGAGGACCCGCGTTTCAGTAGAGGGTCCCCGCTGCCTCCTGCGGCGGTGTGCCGGGGGGGACTGACCAGGGGGTGTGCAGGCCACTGGGGTGACCCTGCTCTCGGGCATGTGCCGCTCCAGCTCTGCCGAGAGCTGGTACAGATTGCACATCCCCGGCTGTCAGCCGCGGTGTCTGCCTGTGTGACAGTCGGGGCGGTGACGGGCGCGCTAGAGACAGAATTTCAATAATGCCGTCCTCAGGAGGGATGACTGCAAAACAGGAACTGGAGAATACCCTGTTCTCGCATTACGGCAACAGCCGTGAGAAGTGCTAACGTGGGAGCGCTTTGTCTCTCTGGAAGTCAGGGTGGTGGGGACAGTCGGGGGCCACTCCGTCCTCGGGTGTCCTCTACCTCTGCTCGGTTGGATCTTGGCTTATGTCTGCCCTGGGGTTCAAAGCCTTGATGTGGGAAGAACCTTTGTCCCGGGATTGCAATCGAGTTTTGTCTGCCTCCCTCCTGGCCGCGTGTGTGCAGAATTCATGCTACGGCGTTGGCCTTGGGGTCGGGCCTTCTCATGAGAACCTGCGCGAAAACACTCACCTACCGGCTTGTGTCCGGGAATTGTCCTGCGGATGGTTCATTGCGAATGCACCAGGCAGAGTGTAAACAGAGCCAGACTCTGCCTCCTGCCGCATGAACGGCCCCTCGTGGGGACGCGCTTCTGTCGCTTTCCCCGCTTCCTTGCTAATCCATGCAGAGCAGCTGACGAGCATGCTAATGAGGGAGCCTATGGGGGGATGTGCACCCCTTCTCCATCCTCAGAAAAGCCGGTGACGTGTGTCTGTCTACAGCAGCCCTCTGCTCCGACGCCGTGTGGGCGCGGAGCTGTAAGACCTCACCGTTTGTGGCTTTGCCACCAGGAGGCCGTGAAGTGTGCTGACTGATAAGGGTTGAGCAAATACAAAGTCCCAGGGGCTCCGTGCAGCGTGGGAGGATGTGGCAGCTGATCCTGCGGGATCAGCTCCAAGCAGCTGCTCGGAATAATTCCACATCCTGACTTGGCCTTCCTCACCCTGCTAGAGACATGCCGAATTCCAGGCCGGCTTGGTGCTTAGTGGATTTGGATTGAAAGAGCATGGTTTTCAGACAGTAAATCCACTGGTGTGCGTGCGTGCATGTGTGCGCATGTGCGTGTGTGTGTGTGTGTGTGTGTGTGCGTGTGCGCGTGCTCACATGCACACACAATGCATGCCTGTGTGCGCATATGTCACTCGTGCACACATGCAGAGGGCAGGGAAGGACATTAGGTGTCTTCCTCTATTCCTCTCTGCCTTAGTCCCTTGAGACAGGGTCTTTTACTGAAACCCACCACTTTGGCTCGACTGGCTGGTGTGAGATGCAGTTGGAGGGAGTCGCTATTTACCCCTGCAGTGCTGCAGTTACAGGCTCATGCAGCCATGCCGGCTAACACCCACACTCTAAGGTGCATGTCTCCGTGTGGATGTCCTCAAAGACACATAGGTGCACGTGTATCTCAGTGCAGACGCAGGCCACACCCACTTCCTGACTCCTCTCTGAGCCCCTTCACGGGCTACTCATCCATCCAGGCTCAGGTTCCCTAAAGTACGGCTTTTCCAGAACCTGCTGTGCAGTGTGTGTGTTCTCTGGGGACCGTCTCTGCTCTGTACCTCGGGGCTGTTCCTTTGCACACTGTACTGGCTGCGGTTTCCCAGCAAGCACAAACTTTGATTTCTGTTCACCAGCTCCCTGTTTGTGTGGCTTGTGGTTTGGAGGAAGCAGGAGCTTCAGGCTGCTCTGAACCGCTCGGCTTAAATCTGAGCCTGCGGTTGGAATATGGCGCAGCACCTGGCTGCACGGTGCTGGGTACCCACTGAGCACAACTGAGCCACTGTGGGGATGCGTGGGCGTCGTCGGGGGATGCGTGGGCGTCGTCAGGGATGCTTGGGCGTCGTCATCGGGGACGCGTGGGCGTCGTCGTCGGGGATGCGTGGGCGTCGTCGGGGATGTGTGGGCGTCGTCGGGGATGCTTGGACGTCGTCTGAGCTGCTCTGCTGTGCTGGTAGCAGAGGACAAAACAGAGACGGCTTCACCACTCTCTCCAATCTCTCTGCTCCAAGCACGGGGAGTCTTGGTGGCACTCAGACAGCTGGTTGCTCTGACCGTCTATCATCATGTGCAGTCACGCTGTGGCAGATGCACTGCAGAGCCTCCTGATCTCTCATCTTTCTTAGGAAAAATGGGCTGAACTGAGCTGCCACCAACCCGGGACGCTTGAGGTCCTGTGTCGGCCTATGCATGTTGGCGCCGGCGCACACACCTGTCACTCATGTGCATGTGCCACACGTGTGTCATTTCTCTCTCTCACACACATGTTCATGCTTGTACTCTGGCCTCTGTGTCCAGTACACACACCTTTGCATGCATGTACCACATATGTATTCATCTCTCCCTCTCACATACATGTTCATTCATGCACACTGACTTCTAATTGCCACCTCACACTCATATGTATATTACACACGTTTGTCATCTTTCTCACACACGTTCATGCATGCATGCTGACCTCTGCATGCAACCTCACATTTGCATGTGTGTGCCACATCTCTCATGTTCTTGTACAGATGTGTGAAACAGAATATCGTGTTTCATCCTAAAATGGCTGCCATGGAAACCAGTCTAGCTGAGTCGGTGAGCTCTGGGCTCAGTGAGAGACCCCACCTCAAAAATAGATGGTGGAAGCCGAGGAAAGGAAGACATCCAATGTCGACTTGCGGCGCCCCCACAAGCACATATTTGCGTGTTGATCTGCACATATGCACGCACGAGCACCCAAACACAGATGCACATATGCACAGGAGGAGACACAGGTGATGTGGCACCGCATTTGCATTTGCATGTGTGTCTGTGATGTCACGGTTAGTGGAAAGGTCAGTGTTGGGAGTATGACAGCACCTCACTGATCAACAGAAGCCCACAGTACCACGTGTCCATGTGTGATCACCACGGAGGTTCCCACAGCACCGTATGACCACGTGTGATCACTGTGGATGTTCCCACAGCACCGTGTGTCTACACATGATCATCTTGGATGTTCCCACAGCACCTTGTGTCTACACATGATCACCTTGGATATTTTCACAGCACCGTGTGTCTAAGAGTGATCACAGTGGATGTTCTCACAATACCACGTGTCCATGTGTGTGGGAACCGGCTCCCACTCACACACTCATTCACTCACTCACACACACAGCTGCTGGCTGTGATGAAAGCAGGTTCCAGCTGTCCCCACCTCCGCCTCTACCCCCAGAGACTCAGCACAGGACGGGGAGATTGTCAGAAGCAGATTTCTCTTTATTGGGGGGAGAAAAGGAACTTTTATAGACAAAGGCCACCAAGGCACGAAACAGGCATCCAATTGTGTCACAGGTCAACACATCCTACAGGTGCTAATGGTCAAGTTCAATGCCGCTCAGCCCAGGGGGCAGATAGACATCTGAGAGCCAATTGGGGCTCTCTGCGAAGTGATCAGGTTACGCCCAAGCCCCTTGTCCTCAGTGCCATCTTAAGTCCCATGTGCTCGGCCGTGCCCTGGGACAAATCCTGGGCGGGCCCAAAACATGTGTGATAACCACAGATGCAGAGATTTTCAGCATCATTTGTCCATGTGTAATCACCTTGGATGTTCCCACAGCACCCCTGGATGGAGGAGGAGCCTGCAGGGAGGAGGAGCCTGCAGGGAGGAGGAGCCTGCAGGGAGGAGGAGCCTGCAGGGAGGAGGAGCCTGGAAGGAGGAGGAGCCTGGAGGGAGGAGGAGCCTGGAGGGAGGAGGAGCCTGGAGCCAGGAGGAGCCTGCAGAGAGGAGGAGCCTACAGGGAGGAGGAGCCTGGAGGATTAGAATACCTTGGGCTCAGGTGTCACAGGCTGAGACTTCCTGGGACAAGGACTCGCCTGGGACACGTGGCTACTGATGAAGTAGAGGCAGCTTATTGGGAAAGAACTGCAGAGACTAGAGGTGGGCTCGGCTGGGGAGAGCCCAAGAGAGGTCACCTGCCTGCTGCTCCTGGCAGTCCCCTGGGGGCAGCCTCCTCTAACGCTCCTAGTCCTCATAGATGGCAGTCAGAGGTACGTCCAGTGTTCTGGGGCCACCGGTTTTTCCCACATGCTAATCTGGATCGGAGCCTCTCTCTGCCCCGCTCTGCCTCAAGGTGCTGCTGGATGTGAGTGCGAGAGGGGCAGCAGTAGCTTCCGCTGCCCCAGGAGAGCACAGTGGGGGGGGGCAGACTGACCACGGTCCCCCAGGTGTACCCCAAGGCTGGCTGAACAGAAGACGTATGCCTCTGTTGTCAGAGATGGGACAGCTCAGAACGCTCGACGAAGACCCCCGAGGCTCATTTGCCCCCCAGTAATATGTGAGATCACGTCAGGACACACTGTCGGGGACCTTCCTGTCACACCCATGGCAGAGAGAGGCACGCTGGGACCTCAAGGCAGCGGCTCCGTTGCTCCCAAGAAGCGCTCGAGTGGGTGGCGGGCGGTGTGGTTTCTTGGAATGGGAGCCGGCTCTGCGCTGCACCCTCGAGGAGGGACTGTGAGCTGGTGCTTCCGTTCTGAGGGTGATTTGCCTTCCGAGGTGGGTGCTGCGGCAGAGCCCGTGCCCTAGAAGCGGTCGTGTGGCCCCTGCTCGCGTGGGCCCCACTTTGCTGCTTCGTAACTCCCACTTGCTGGAATTCGAAGGTCGGGATGAAAAGAGGAGCGCTAAAGAGGAAGGACGCGTAGGGAAAGAGCCTTTGTGCACCGCCACAGGATGCGTCTCTATGGTGACCAAGGTCGGCTCTCCGCGGGCGCTGTGCCAGCGCTCCCGCTCAGTCAGATGCAAGTTGCCGAGTGGTGGCGAGGAGGACAAAGGCGTGAGCACCTGTTTGTGGGTGTTCTTCCCCCCCCCAGCTGGCTGGGGCCTCTTCGTGCTCCTCAGAACAGAGCTTGCGTTTGCTGGGCAAGAACTGTCAAGCCCGTCCTCAGGTGGCAGTAGAAACACTCAGATCAAGGCTAGAGGACGCCTAGCTGGGAGCCTCAGTGGCCGCAAGATCAAAGGCCTCTGCCATTCAATATTAATTCAACAAATACCAGCATCTAGCCTCAAACCCACAGCGAATCCAGCAAGCCAGGGAGGCACCTAAACAGGTGTCCAGAATCAAGGGGTCTGAGAGGCCGGTGTGAGAGGTTGCGAGGCCAAGAGCTGCGGGAAGAACCTGGGAGGTGCCTCAGCCATGTTGGAACCCGAGACCCCTTCGCGGTGGAGGGGTGAGCACATCAGAAAGGGACGGGGGAGCAGCGAGCCTGGCAGCCCCATGGGACAGGTGACTGTCTGAGGCCCCCTGCAGGGTGAGGAGCACTGCAGGGTGAGGAGCACAGCCCCTGCAGGGTGAGGAGCACTGCAGGGTGAGGAGCACAGACCCTGCAGGGTGAGGAGCACTGCAGGGTGAGGAGCACAGACCCTGCAGGGTGAGGAGCACTGCAGGGTGAGGAGCACTGCAGGGTGAGGAGCACTGCAGGGTGATGCAGGGTGAGGAGCACAGCCCTGCAAGGTGAGGAGCACTACAGGGTGAGGAGCACAGCAGGGTGAGGAGCACTGCAGGGTGAGGAGCACTGCAGGGTGAGGAGCACTGCAGGGTGAGGAGCACTGCAGGGTGATGCAGGGTGAGGAGCACAGCCCCTGCAAGGTGAGGAGCACTACAGGGTGAGAGCACAGCAGGGTGAGGAGCACTGCAGGGTGAGGAGCACTGCAGGGTGAGGAGCACTGCAGGGTGAGGAGCACAGCCCCTGCAGGGTGAGGAGCACTGCAGGGTGAGGAGCACAGCCCCTGCAGGGTGAGGAGCACTGCAGGGTGAGGAGCACAGACCCTGCAGGGTGAGGAGCACTGCAGGGTGAGGAGCACTGCAGGGTGAGGAGCACTGCAGGGTGAGGAGCACTGCAGGGTGATGCAGGGTGAGGAGCACAGCCCCTGCAAGGTGAGGAGCACTACAGGGTGAGGAGCACAGACCCTGCAGGGTGAGGAGCACTGCAGGGTGAGGAGCACTGCAGGGTGAGGAGCACTGCAGGGTGAGGAGCACTGCAGGGTGATGCAGGGTGAGGAGCACAGCCCCTGCAAGGTGAGGAGCACTACAGGGTGAGGAGCACAGCAGGGTGAGGAGCACTGCAGGGTGAGGAGCACTGCAGGGTGAGGAGCACTGCAGGGTGAGGAGCACTGCAGGGTGATGCAGGGTGAGGAGCACAGCCCCTGCAAGGTGAGGAGCACTACAGGGTGAGGAGCACAGCAGGGTGAGGAGCACTGCAGGGTGAGGAGCACTGCAGGGTGAGGAGCACTGCGGGGTGACGAGCACAGGCCCCTGCAGGGTGAGGAGCACTGCAGGGTGAGGAGCACAGCCCCTGCAGGGTGAGGAGCACTGCAGGGTGAGGAGCACTGCAGGGTGAGGAGCACAGCCCCTGCAGGGTGAGGAGCACTGCAGGGTGAGGAGCACTGCAGGGTGAGGAGCACAGCCCCTGCAGGGTGAGGAGCACTGCAGGGTGAGGAGCACTGCAGGGTGAGGAGCACTGCAGGGTGAGGAGCACAGCCCCTGCAGGGTGAGGAGCACTGCAGGGTGAGGAGCACTGCAGGGTGAGGAGCACTGCAGGGTGAGGAGCACAGCCCCTGCAGGGGTGAGGAGCACTGCAGGGGTGAGGAGCACTGCAGGGTGAGGAGCACTGCAGGGTGAGGAACATTGCAGGGTGAGGAGCACAGCCCCTGCAGGGTGAGGAGCACGGCAGGGTGAGGAGCACAGCCCCTGCAGGATGAGGAGCACTGCAGGGTGAGGAGCACTGCAGGGTGAGGAGCACTGCAGGGTGAGGAGCACTGCAGGGTGAGGAGCACTGCAGGGTGAGGAGCATTGCAGGGTGAGGAGCACAGCCCCTGCAGGGTGAGGAGCACGGCAGGGTGAGGAGCACAGCCCCTGCAGGGTGAGGAGCACTGCAGGGTGAGGAGCACAGCCCCCTGCAGGGTGAGGCGGGTGGAGCACAGCCCTGGAGGAACTGGGAGAAAGAACAACAGAGGCCCGAGGGAACGGGCTGCAGGGAGTCCCTCCTCAGGAATGGCGGCCGTGCCCAGAGAATGGAGCAGAGACATAGATCAAAGCAGGACTGTGTGAGGAAGGCCCGCTCCTTTCTCTGAAGCCCACTGGGACCTGCCACAATCCTTCTACATCCTTCCCTAGCCGCTTTTGGCCTTTGCAGCTCCTGGTCCTGCCCAGACCCAAGCCTTATGTGACTGGTGAGCCCTGCCAGGGCCTTGCCCGACTGAATCTAGGGCACCAGAGCCCACGGCTGGCCTGAGCCAGCCCTTCAGCCTTTCCACTTCCCACCAGTGATCTGCGCATCTTCCCTCGTTTCAGCATGTCGGCTCCCCAGAGACCCCGGCCTGACCTGCTGGTCCCCAGAGACCCTGGCTCTGTTCCCTTGGTCTTGTCCAGACACCTGCTCTTTGCCCTCAGCGCAGCTGGGCAGCTGGGCCGAAGCAGCTCCCTGGCGCGCACTGCGGCCTTTTCAGGGGTGCAGTGTGGCCTAGCATAAGCCCCTCCAGCATCACGCGTCTGCACACGCATCTGCCTTGCCCGCTGGGGCCCCGGCAGCCTGGGCCGCTCTGAGGCCACAGACCCGAGAAGCTGCTCTCCTGGGCTGCGGAGGCTAGTGCTTGAGGCCGGGTCAAGCAGGAGTCCTCCCACTCACCTATTCAAGGAACCGCAAAGCCCGAGAGCACTGCTTGCTGCTCCCGCAGGCTCCTCGCCGGCCTCTAGGAGGAAGACTATACTGACAGACAGACGGACAACTCGACGACTGCAGGCTGAGCTTTGGGCACATCCTCGAAGAGCTGACAGCTCAGGCAAGTTCTGCGCAGGCCTGCAGGAGCCTGCCTCATGGATGGAGCAGACCTGTGACAGCTAATCTTGTGTCAACTTGACACACCTGGCATTAACTAAGTCAGCCAGACCACCTGAAGAGATTATCTGGATCAATACATTTACAATACAAAGGCCAGCCCTAGATCAGATTGGAACATCCTTAGATCTGATTGGAACGTCCCAGTGGTGGACCAGATGAAAGGAAGCACAGAACAGAAGACTGGGAAGAAGAGAGACTCTGTGGCCCTGGCCTCCAGGATGTCTGCAGTGACTTAGCCTCCAGCTTCAGCCACCAGCCATGTTGCCTCTGCCATGAAAGACTGCTTCTCCCCTCTGGAGCCGGAAGCTGAATACATCTCCCCTTTCCCTTAAGCTGTTTGATTTTGGTTTAGAGTAACCGTTATAAGATCCAACCCATGGTTGGTGGACTTTTCTCTGGGCAGATGTATAGATGGGGGATCTGGTAAGATCACTCAACTCCATGGGTGTGAGCCCACTGCCGTAGTCTTTAGCTGGTTCTGTGAGTTGGCATTCTTCGGCACACCTAGACAGACTTTCAGTCTGGCAAGTGAGGTTTGCCTCTCTCAGTAGTGCCCGCGGATGGCACGTGGATGCTTTCTCTGGCTCCAGGTATTGGCGTGGGCTCTTCTGCCAAGTTGGATTAAGAATTATAGCTAGACAACCATGAACAAAAGTAAAGTCCCCTTGTTCCCATAAGCCATTTGATCATGCAGGTGTCAGCAGCATGCAGGCAAGCTGCTGCAGCGAGAGCAGCCCCCACCTCGTGGATCCCACAGCCCACTGGAAAGCTTGGGTTGAGTTCACGCCACTGGCGGGATGAGGTAAAGCACATGGGGATTCATTGCGCCAGCTCAGACTCTACTCGCCACACAGTGGCCAGGCGATGTGCTTGGGCTGGAAAGGTCTCCCTCTCTTGGTGTGCGTGCGCGTGCGTGTGTGAGTGCGTGTGCGTGTGTATAACAGGCAGAGCAGGCCAGCAGACCTCAGGGATCAGCTTTCTGGGCACAGGAGCGGCAGTCCTCATAGAGAAGAGATGCCTGCCCACAGCGAGGGTGGCCCGTGTTCCCCAAGCATTGCACTGAATTTAGCAAACAGCGTCACAGAGGCGAATGAGACCAGTCTGACAGATCTACACTGCAGAAAATTACAGCCACAAATAGAGTTTCTGCTACTGTGGATCAGAACATGGCGCGGTGTGGAGGCAGCTCCAAGTCTGAGGGGTCGTGCAGCAGAGAGCAAAGGGCAGGGAATTCCCAGGCCATCGTCTGTTACGGGCCATGTCCACGCCCTTCTCGCCAAGAGAGACAGCTTCTGGATGCCTCTAGAACCTTGTTCTCACGCCTACTTCCATGACATGGGTCGATGCTCAGGCCAGGGTGTGGCCTCGTCCAGAACCTTGTCCTTACGCAGGGAGGACCACACACCTGTCAGGAAGGCACTGAGCATACCTGCACACCTGTGGTCTCTGCACCATGTATGCGTGCACACGAAGAAAGCGCACCTTCCTTCAAGATTTGGTTCTTTGGGGTTTTGTTATGTCAGTTCCTTTTGGTTTCAATTCATGACACAGGCATAGAGAGCTGTTCTCTTCCATTCTAAAATAGACCCAGCTATATTCCGTCAAGTAAATTTCATCAGGTCTAGCAAGAACATGCAATGGAGAAGGGCCAAGCTCTTCGATGAATGGGGAGAGCAAGCATCTCACATGCACCCATGCAAGCGAAGGCGACACCGAATGCAAAGACCTGGAGCCTGAGGGGCAGCTCCTGGGTCTCGCCTGGGCCCTGACTTGGTTAATGCCACCCTGAGAATCCAGCCGCTGAAACAAAGGGAGCAAGGGAGGCCACACAGAAGCAAAAAGCGCCCACACAACACAGAAAGATGAGCAAGGTGTCAGGCGGCCCATGTGCTGGGAGGAATTATCTGCAGACCATGGGTTTGGTGAGGTGTGATGTCGATGAGTGCTTGTGGATTTCATCTGACGGCTTGACAAAGGCAGTTACACAGAGGCCCGTGGGAAATTCCACAGCGTAGAAGGAAGACACCTGGTGACAGTGGGGTGCTGAGCAAGTCTGTATGTGCTGTTTGTCAGCCTGTCCCAGAGGGTCGCTGCAGGAAACACGGCCCTGGACTCATGGTCGCCTGTGAGGACTGTGCTCTCCTGGACGAGCCCGTGCAAGGTCAGCGCGAGGACGGCTCCACTCCAGCCAGAGCAGCAGCCATGAGCCACGTGGGCCCAGGGGAGTCAGCACCTCGACAATCACTCCTGCGCCAGCCTGTGGAGGGTCCACGGTAATCCCTCCGTGCTCCACAGCAGGTGCTCCACAGCAGGTGCTCCATGCTCTGTGGCAGGTGCTCTGTGGCAAGTGCTCTGTGGCAGGTGCTCCATGCTCTGTGGCAGGTGCTCTGTGGCAGGTGCTCCATGCTCTGTTCCAGGTGCTCCATGCTCCGTGGTAGGTGCTCTATGCGCTGTGGCAGGTGCTCCATGCTCCGTGGCAGGTGCTCCATGCTCCGTGGCAGGTGCTCTATGCTCCGTGGCAGGTGCTCCATGCTCTGAGGCAGGTGCTCTATGCTCCGTGGCAGGTGCTCCACTCTCCGTGGCAGGTGCTCTGTGGAAGGTGCTTTGTGGCAGGTGCTCTGTGGCAGGTGCTCCACACTCCATGGAAGGTGCTCCATGCTCCGTGGCAGGTGCTCCACGCTCCGTGGCAGGTGCTCCATGCTCCGTGGCAGGTGCTCCACACTCCGTGGCAGGTGCTCTGTGGCAGGTGCTCTGTGGCAGGTGCTCTGTGGCAGGTGCTCCACGCTCCGTGGCAGGTGCTTGCTTTTGTTGCTGTCAGTAAGTGCACTTGAGTCATTTTCACTCCACAGATGGTTCTGTCTGCTACACAGTGAAGAACTTGACAAGAAAAGAGAAGATGAGCCGCATCCGCTCAGTCCTGTGAGCAGGACGCAGACAGACGCCAAAGCTGGCAGTGGGCTTGGGTTAGAATATGCCTTGGGGAGGGCTGGGGCAGGATGCAGACAGAATGGCTTCCCTCTTGTAACAAAGTGTTTTAATTCTGCAAAGTCAGTGTACTGACTCTCGTGATGAGAGATTTGTCTCCAAACAGCCAGCAGGCACCCAGTGCTCTGCACGGGAGGAGCCGTGGGACATCCTATGTCAGCCGAGCGCACAGACTCATCGTGCTTCCTCACACTTAAGCAGCGGGCAGGCACTCAGCACTCTGCCTGGGTGAACTGTCAAGTGTCATAGTGACATGCACATCCAGAGGCAACCAACAGCTCTGCTCAGGTTTAAGGCCCCACTGTCAGCAAGGAACACATTCCTGTTGCTATCAACTAGAACGAGAGCCTATGAAGGGGAGGACACGGGGAAGAGCAGCTGCGGCTGTTTAGCTAAGAAGACGCCACATCAAACTGCATTTCAGGCACCCGTTTCTATACTGTAGATCAGAAGAGCATTTAGTACTCATCCCAAAGTTGCTTCCTGTAACAGAAGGTGTTTACTACAGAAAAGCACAAGTGGCCAACACACAGAAAATAAGTGACTGTGACTATTTATCCCTGAACAGGACAACTAAGCCACCCCACCCTCCCCCTAAGGCTCAGGAAAACCATGGAAGAGGGGCCAGTAAGACTGTGAGAGCCTGAAAGGGAACTGTGGTGGTCCAGACATTGTCTCTGGGACATGACGGGGCTGTGGTCCCACGATCTCGCGGCGGTTGTGTATCCTTACACAAGAACTGCACAGAAACTGTCCTATCAACATCTCACCTTGAAAGGGGAAAATTCTCAAGAGCTCCACGCCTCCCGAGAGGGTGACGAGGACTAATGCTGATAGGGAAGAAAAGAAAGATGCTTTTCTTAATGGTGTATCACCGATCTATGCTACTGGCTAGGACATGAATCATGCCAAGCACATGACATCGAAGACAGACTAGATGAAGCGCAGTCAGCCACACAAGAGAAAAGACTTGAAAATAGGCGGGAGTCTGGAAGGAAGATAAAGGTTCCTAGGGAAAAAGAGGCAGGATGGGATGGGGGCTAAGGGGTGAAGGTATAAATCCACTGCGTTCTCGTGTGCAGAGGCCGCGGGCAGCACGGGGCACACTCAGCTGCCATCACCCCCTTCCTGGGTTCGGTGCTGGCTCAGGTGGCCTGCGGGTGGGCGCGCGCTTGGCCGCCTTGCGCGGGCCAAGCCTCGGCTGAATTAGTGCCGCTCAGTGGCTGATCACAGTACCTTCACCTGGACCCTTCCCGCCCTGAACCGACATTGCCGTCCTCGCCCTGCAGGGGCTCAGCCCACCTGGGGGCACGTGGGACATGCACCGCACCTCAGCAGCTGCCAGCAGAGCCGGTTCCCGCTAGTTCTCAGTGCTGACCAGGACTCTGGGCAAGGCCAGCTCACCCGTGGGGTGTTCCTGGTGCCCTCTCCAGCTGCCCCTCCCACCCCTCCTCCACTGACGTCCTATTTGCTCTCTCCATCCATGGGCACCAGGCACCATCGCCCCCACCAGCAGTGAATGACGACGTCTTATCTGGTCTCTCTGTGGCTTCTGCGCTTCCTTCTTTGGGGCCTAAATTGGGCTGCCGGCTGCAGAGCAGCCATCTTGCCACCTTGAGGTGACCACGAGAGCAGGAGGAGGGAGAGGGAGGGAAAGGCTTGGGCCTCGGAGGAGCCTGTGAGCTCCAAGGAGGACTGTCTTGCTGTGTGCGGCTCCAGGTTGGCTGGCAGCCGGCTGTGACGTCACGGTGCTGGGAGGAGCTCACTGACCTGTGAGGCGTGGCCTACTGAGAGGGGCTAGGGCGCGGTCCTGAGTGGTCCAGCTGCAGATAACCCGTAAGTGCAGATGTAGGGTCCGTCTCATCATCCAGGATGGGGTCATCTCTAGGCCACATCGTGCGGGCTGAGGGCTGGGTCTGATTCCTGCCTGTTCCGACCTACACTAGACCCCTAGTCAGTATTGTCCCCGAGCCATAGGAGCCCCTGTGGCTGTGTAAGTCCCGCCTTCTGCAGTCTGCAGCATGTTGGGGTGCTGGTGCCGACTTTGAGGGATGCTGGGAACAAGTACTCGTACAGCACCCCTCAGCGCACAGTACACATTGATCATGAGCGATGTGGGGTTTCCGACCTAGAAAAACCCTCAACTCCTGTGTTCTGTAATCTACCAGCAAGCCTGACCTCACACAGCTTTCATCTGGCAGCTGACGGACCAGGAGCCGCTGACCCTGTGTGTGGCTGTGGTGCGTGAGTCTCCGTGGACCCAAGCTATGCGGCTACCGAACAAGGGGCTTGCTCGGGAGTGACATCAGGACTCTCCCGTTAGAAGGTCCTGCGGGTTTGATGCGCTCTGAGTAATTCCATCACGTGGGTGGTGGCCCATGTGGGTGGGCTGTGGGCAGATTCCCCGCTCTCTGAAGATGAGTCAGCGTGCCAGCCTGCTGAGTCAGCACTCTTCCTGCATCTTCCTGAGAGGGTAGGAGGGTGGGAAGGGCAGAGAAGCACACCCACCAGGCTGTTGGGGGGCGTTGCTGCAGGGGCGGGGCTCTGAGTCCACTCTCCCTTGGTGGCAGCTGTTTCAGTGAGGTCCTGTTTCAGGGTGAGCTTTCATCATGTGGTGAGACCTTGCCCAACCGCGGGAGCTTGACCGTGGAGCAGATAGTGCCAGCGAAGGCTATAGGGAAATGACCCATGCAATGGGGGACCCAGGCGAGCACTGAGAAGGTGGCATGCAGGAACCCTGCGTCCCGGGCAGCCCTGTGTCCCTGCCTCCTTGAGCTGTGCATCCCTGCAGCCCTGCAGCTCTGGGTTCTGTGCAGTCCTACATCCCTGCAGCTCTTGTGCTGTGCGTACCCGTGGCTTTTGTGCTGTGCGTCCCTGCGTCCCTGCAGCCCCTGTCCCAAGCAGCTGAACATTCCCGGATCCCCACATCCCTGCAGCCCTGGTCCTGTGCAGAGTGTTCTTTGAGCCCTGCTTGGTGTAGTGGGGTGAAAGGGACAGAGGTCAGCCTGTGGAGTGTGGGCTGCTGCAGGACAGAAAGCTGAAGATCTCAATCCAACTAACAATAGCTTAAGAGCGCTGACATGCATCAATGATTGTAATTGCTCCGGAGAGTCTCGGTTCTGGACCTGATAGTGTAGGGTGGGGTGGAGGGACCAGTTATGAGCTACTGCAGGTCCTGAGCCAGATGGTAGCATGAGACTGAGGGCCTGGCAGCCCACTGTGCCTTGTGTGACTATGCAACATGCAGCGACCCTGTGCATGGACATGGTAAGGAGATATGATTCCCAGGTGAATGCTTCGAGCCTGCCAGGTCAGGCTATACCTGCCAGAGGGGCTGCAGGTGGGTGTCTGTGCATGTGGCCAGTCCACAGGCTGTAGGTGAGTATCTGTGCATGTAGACAGTCCACAGGGCTGCAGGCAGTGTCTGTGCATGTGGCCAGTCAACAGGGCTGCAGGCAGTATCTGTGCATGTAGACAGTCCACAGGGTGCAGGTGAGTGTCTGTGCATGTAGACAGTCCACAGGGTGCAGGCAGTGTCTGTGCATGGGGCCAGTCCAAAGGGCTGCAGGTAGGTGTCTATGCATGTGGACTGTGCATATGGCCAGTCCAGAGGGCTGCAGGTGGGTGTTTGTGCATGTGGACTGTGCATGTGGACAGTTCATGGGGCTGCAGGTGGGTGTCTGTGCATGAGGACAGTCCGCAGGGCTGCAGGTGGGTGTCTGTGCATGAGGACAGTCCGCAGGGCTGCAGGTGGGTGTCTGTGCATGAGGACAGTCCGCAGGGCTGCAGGTGGGTGTCTGTGCATGAGGACAGTCCGCAGGGCTGCAGGTGGGTGTCTGTGCATGAGGACAGTCCGCAGGGCTGCAGGTGGGTGTCTGTGCATGAGGACAGTCCGCAGGGCTGCAGGTGGGTATCTGTGCATGAGGACAGTCCGCAGGGCTGCAGGTGGGTGTCTGTGCATGAGGACAGTCCGCAGGGCTGCAGGTGGGTGTCTGTGCATGAGGACAGTCCGCAGGGCTGCAGGTGGGTATCTGTGCATGAGGACAGTCCGCAGGGCTGCAGGTGGGTGTCTGTGCATGAGGACAGTCCGCAGGGCTGCAGGTGGGTGTCTGTGCATGAGGACAGTCTGCAGGGCTGCAGGTGGGTATCTGTGCATGAGGACAGTCCGCAGGGCTGCAGGTGGGTGTCTGTGCATGAGGACAGTCCGCAGGGCTGCAGGTGGGTGTCTGTGCATGAGGACAGTCTGCAGGGCTGCAGGTGGGTATCTGTGCATGAGGACAGTCCGCAGGGCTGCAGGTGGGTGTCTGTGCATGAGGACAGTCCGCAGGGCTGCAGGTGGGTGTCTGTGCATGAGGACAGTCTGCAGGGCTGCAGGTGGGTATCTGTGCATGAGAACAGTCCACAGGGCTGCAGGTGGGTGTCTGTGCATGTGGACAGTCTGCAGGGCTGGCCATTGGCATGGTTGTTGCATCCCAGGGACAGAGGGCTCAGGAGTGACTCCCAGCTCTCTGGCTTGGAAGAATTAAGCAGAAACAATCTCCGCATGTGGGATATTTATTGCAGATGTCCTCAGTTAGTGACTTAAGGACACAAGTCTCCTTTTTCCAAATTTGAGTTTTGAGGTCACTGTCAAACACCCCATTATGGAGACTGGGGTACCCAGTGCAAAAATCTGGGGCATCCAAGAGGAGTCGTGGTTGAGAAAGTCATCGGCTGTGAAAGGTACTTCAGTGCGCAGGACTAATGCTGCCATCACTACGGAGCCAGGGGAGGCGCGGGCTGAGGCCCCCAGCTGCTGGAAGAGGAGTCGTGCAGCTGCAGGTGAGACCAGATGAGAGCAGCTCCTGGGGACGACTCGCCCCCAGCTGTCACCTGGAAGTGACCCTGGCTCTCTCCTTAACCCAGTCAGCTGGAATCTGGTGGGTTAGACAGTGGGCTTCAAGGCCAGTGAACCCCAGGGATCCCCCTGTCTCTTTCTCTCCAACATGGGGATTACAGGCATGCGCCCCTACGCTGGCTTTTTATGTGGGCGATGAGAATGGGACTCAGATCCTCGTACTCACATGGCAGCATTTGACCTACCAGCTCCAGAATTCACCCCTTGAACTTGGGCATCTTACTTTCTCCAGGGTGGCTGTGGTGCTGGGCTGTTTCCCGCTCACAAGAGGAAACAAGCGGAATCTATAGCATGGCCCGTTGCTAAGCAAAGATGCTCAGTGCCCGGCGTGCTCAATGCATTTAACTTAGGTTTGTTGGCACAGAATCCATTAGCAATCAAAGAGCTTTGGCAATTATAATAAAACCAGGCGAACGAGAGCTTTCTCCTTCCTGGCACGGGTCCCTGCGTCCTGTCCCGCATATGCCTCATGATGTGCTTCGAACCCAAGGAACCACACACCAGAGGCACAGATTTCCTGTACTTCTTTTGTATGTCATGAACATGGTTTGCGCACATGTATATGTGCACGTGTGTGAGTGTGAGTGTTGTGTTTATATTGTGCTTGCGTGTTGCTTGTTGTACGCACAGGACCAAGGTCAATGCTCGGAATCTTCTTTGATTGCTCTCTACCTTAATCATTGAGTTAGGGTCTTTGGCTGTACCCAGAGCTCATTGATTCAGCTATTCTTGCCAGTTTGCTCCAGGACCCCTGGTCTCTGCCGCTGAGGGTCAGAATTACAGCAGGACCGCCACGCCCCCCAACATTACATAGGTGCTGGAGGGCTGAGCAGCCCTCACTCGGGTTGCTAGTGCTTCAACCACTTGAGCCCTCCCCCGGCCCTGAGGACCCGGGTATTAAGATGAATAAGAGCCAGGAGTTTTCATATGCCCCTGATGGCTTCTCCATTTCCTGCTGTCAGCTGGCGCGCTTCCCATGACAAACATGTGTCTGGAAACGTTATGGGGTCTGCTGGGGACCTGATGAAGAGAAGCAGCCAGAGAGTAAGTAGGTCTGGAGAGATGTTACGTAAGGGACACTGGCTCTCTGCTGTCCAGCATCAGAGTCTGTGTCCTGCGACGATGCTCTCTGCCTGCAGGGCCTGCGTCCTGCATTGGTGCTGTCTGCCTGCAGGGCCTGCGTCCTGCATTGGTGCTGTCTGCCTGCAGGGCCTGCGTCCTGTGATGCCTGCTCTGTGCCTGCAATTCAGATGTCTTCCTTGGACAATGTTCTCCAGTGAACTGGTTGCTCAGAGCAGCTGCAGGCTGGAACTCATGGCAATTGTTTGTGTCCTTACTTTGAATCAAGAACAGGGACACTACTCTCTAGACTGTCAGCAGATTTTCCAGAAGCTTCTATTCTGGTGAGGCAGAGTCTCCACATCCACCTGCCCCTCCTTATTTCTGACCTTAGCTCCTTTGGCTGACGCAAAGCTGTACCTGGGCCTAGATGAAATGCTTGCTCAAGCCTTGTTGCCTGGGGCTGTAGTGGCCCACGGAGCCACACAGCCTGCACTTCAGAGCGCATCTGAAAGTCAGCCACGAGGTTTGGTGAGTCTGTTCTCCACATCAGTCCGTCCTCCGTGTGAGTCCGTCCTCCATGGTCTCAGAGACTCTCACTCAAAGGACACAGCGTTCTCCACTGAGCCCAACTCACTGCCGCTCAGAATATGCCCATGGGAGGTGGTGAGCGCCAGGATCCACCCTGGTTCACGACTGGACGCCAGTCTTTTAACACCATGCATTTTGTTTCTAGAGCGGTAAGAACTCCTGTGTTTCAGGAGAGGAGCCCAGGAGTGGGCGGTGACCAGCTTCAGGCTGGCTGCAGTTAACTAGTCATCTGTGCCTGAGCGCCTCCCGGTCTCACGCGCTGCCCTGCCAAGGCCCATGTCTACGGTCAGTGTTGGTCTGTGTGTGTGAGCGCAGTCAGCAGACTCCCAGGCTCCTGCCTCCTCTTAGCCTCCTTCTCCTAACTCGTCTCCTCATGGTGGAAAACTTGTGCATCTTCAGAGAGCTGCCCCTATTTCTACCTCGCACAACATAGTTTCTAAAAGTCCCGGGTTTGCAAGGTTTCTTCCCCTTCGGTCTGCGCCGCAGCCGCCTCTCCTTCTTCATTCCCTGTGCGTCGCAGCCGCCTCTCCTTCTTTTTCCCTCGCTTCTCCACTTGCTCATTCTTCTCTCCATCCAGGGTTGCACTGCTAGTGTGGAGCCCCATGTGTTACTTTCTGAGAATGAAGAGAAAGGGTCTTTCGGGCGTGTTCTGGGCGTGAAGCCAGGAGCAGGCCCACGATGACCTCGGGGTGGTGGGAGATAGGGGGGCACTTGAGCCTCAGGGGGCCATTCTGTGAGGCTGAGGGCACGGGCCAGGGATGTGGAGCTTTGGCGGCCAAGTTTCACTGTGAGATGCAGAGCTGAGTGGGCACTGTGAGCCCTTGCAGGTGGCCCTGGAGAAAGTCTTCAAAGAAAATGGGGCGCCCAAAGGCCACGGCGTGCGGGCAGTTTCCTCTCTGTGTAAATGGTGAGGCCAGAAGGTCTGGGGGAGCTCAGTTGCTGAAGTACTTGCTTCTGAGCCTCAGACCTGAGTTTACCCCCAGGACCCACATAAAGACAGCCCCTGTCTCAGCTCATTCCCCTTGCTGTAATGAATACTTGGCCCAACAATGTAAGGAAACAGGGGATTTGACTGTAAGTCGGTTTCAGTTCGTCAGCAGGAGAGAGGCCAGCGGAGGCCTCACACAGGGACAGCTGAGGGACGGGGCAGCCACGCTGGCTTGTCTGTCAACCAGCATCAAAAGCAGTTCTCCATCTTGGCCACCTGACCAGGGAGAGGCCCCGCCCCCTGCGGCTGGGTCTCCCTGCCATACTTAGACAATCTCACGCAGACGCTCTTGAGGCTTACCTAACGAAATGAGTCTTCGCAGGCGTGCCCAAAGACTCCGCTTTCATGGCCACATTGTCACCTGTGAGCGTCACCCTATATCGTGTGCGTGTAATTACAGCTTCGGGAAGGTGGGCAGCCTCATCAGTCATAAGCAGTTCGGTGTTCTAGTTTTCTTACCATTACTGCTGTTGGTCTCTGCTGAGCCTCATCCGAAGACTGAACAGGTGTGCGGATGGTCGCCCCTCTGCGCCCGCTGCTCCTGGTCCACAGATGCAGCCAGTTGTGGATCTAAAATGCTTACAATAGTGTGTCGGTGCGTGCTAGGGAGGGACCTCTCTCCTGTGCCGCCCGTTAGCACTGCAGGGCGACAGGAACGCATGGGCGTGCACGACGTGTTGGTATTGCAGGTGTGGGGGGAGCTGGCAGGGCACCACGGAACACAGCATGCAGGCTCTGCGCCGCTTCACACAAGGTTCTTGAATATCCACAGATTTCAGAATTTGTGGGAAGTCCGTGGAGCCTGCCCCTGTGGGCCTCAAGGGACAAAGGCACAGAAACAGCGGAGCGTGTTCAGGGCTCCAATAGCCTCAAACCAGCATCCCCTAGGGGCAGGGCATCCCTCCCCTAGGGGCAGGTCCTGGGATGCGTCTCCATTGATAAAAGGAGCCACCACGTCCCCTCGTGAGTTGTACACTCTGTGACTTCAGTCTCTGGAGCCGCCGGTGCTTCAGAAGAGCAGGCCAGGCTGCGGACCAAGGGGACACTTGCTGGGGGCAGGCATCCCATGTTTGTTCCCTCGGGCTCTGAGAGCATCATGGATTCTTAAGGGGACCTCACAAAGGACCCCTCCTTTGCAAGTCCTGCCTGCCTGCCCCAAGACGCCTGGCCGCACACCTCATCCTCCTCACAGTGCAGCATCTCTGCTCTTCAGAGACATGGACCCTGCGACCAGGCCCAATGGCATCCCCCAGTCAGCCAGTGGCTTCTGCAAAGACCGGGTTCCTGAACCAGGTCAGCTTGGCAGACAACAGGGTTAGGGTGCCCACGCATCCTCAGGGGGAGGGGACACAGCCAAGCCCAAAGTGACAGGCCCCTTCAAGGAGGCAGGGGTCACACTGAGCTGCCCTCTGTGCTCCACAGACAGGAGCCTGACAGTGCCGGCAGCCAGAGCCTGCCCTGGGCACACTGGATCCGGGGCAGCTGCAGGTACGTTATCCTGAGGTCGTGGGAGAGAGGGAGGGAAGGAAGTGGATGGAGGGAGGAAGGGAGCAAGGAAAGAGGTAAGCAGGGAGGGAAGAGAGGAAAGAGGGCGGGCGGGGAAGGTTCACACCCCAAGGAAGCTAGCCGTTCAGAAGGAGGGGCTGACAGCCGAGGAAGAAAGACCCAGATAGCTAGAAATGGGGCTGGCGGGAGTCCAGGGGGTCACAGCCATGGTGAGTCGAGCCCTGGCTGGAGACCATCCTTGCTGGTAGAAGAACCACCCTGGCCCCAAGCTACCCCCAGCATGAGGGGACCCTTCAGTCTCCCTGGTCTAGTGCAGGGGTCTGGGGTTCAGGAAACCCCCGAACAACCTTGGTGGACCTTCAGGGACATGCCTGCTGCTGCTCCTCGAACAAGCCCTCCCCCCCAAAATATAAAATGAAATGCTGCTGGGACAGGGGGTTTGGCCTTGTGTCTGCGGGGCAGGGGCCTGGGAAGAGCAGGGCACGGCCCCCGCCCAGAGCTCTCTGCCTGGTCTCAGCTCTTTAAGATTCAGGCCCCTGCCCCACGCGGCAGCCGGAGCTCTTAGCAGTGAATTGGAATGGAATTGACGGCGCCCTGGGGGAGGGCGGCGCACTGATGGAGGGGGAGGGGACCGAGGTCCCCAGCCGCATCAGCACCGACTGGGTAATTTTGCGCAGAGAGATCCCTGAATATCTCCAAATCCCCTTCAAAACAACAAAGGGCGATGTCTGGGCCTGCGGATTACAGAAATCCGGAAATAATTAGCTCACTTAGCAAGGCTTGTAGGAGCACCTGCCGCTGTGCTCCGCGGCGCCGGGGGTGGCTCCGGGGACAGCAGGGACACAGAGATGGGCCATCCCCCAGCCCCTCCGGGCCACAGGCAGACAGCCGGCCAGGACACGGGTGCGGGCACACTGGAGACTGTGGGAGTGGGGGGGCTCTCAGTGGCTTCCACGAGGGGCGCAGGCCTGCGAGTCCCAGTGAGGACAGAGGAGGAGGAGGGAGGGCAGGGAATGTGGCCATGCAGGCTCAGACAAGACACGTCAAGCCACGGCACGCTCAGATGCCCATGGGGCCTTTGCTAAGTCCCCCAGGGTGGGCGCGCCTGGGCGCCCGTGCCTGCCGCCTCCTGGTGGCTGGAATCATGGGGTCGTGACCCGCCAGGCAGAGACTTCTGATCCTGCTGTCCAGGAGGGGCTGCAGACACTGCGGGCTCTGTACGCCCGTCCCAGAGCAAGGCAGGGCCGAGGGGCTCTGGGGCCATCTGAGGTCCTCCAGGAGGAGCCCCCCAGCTGGAGCTGGAGCTGCTCCTGCCCTTCCCCGCTCCTGACCTGAGGCCGAGGTGGCTCTTCATCTGCGGCCTGTGAGGGACAGTGGTCAGGACCCCGCGCTCCCGGCCCCGGGGGCCGCTGCTGGCTCCCGCCTCCCCTCAAGGCGCTCTTCAGCCACGCTCGTTGGCGCACATTACGTTTGGGCAGTGGTGGGTTCCACGCTGACGCTGACGTTCCGTGTATGATGTATTCGGAGCCTACTTGCCCCCATCGCCCTCTCCTGTTCCCCAACCCTGCTGAACCCCTTTCCTCTGTGCGTCTAGTGCCCTGCAGATTTCCTGTGCGCGTCTGTCTGTGCATGTGTCTCTGTGCGTGTGTGCGCGCACGTGTGTGTGTGGGGGGGGGTCCAGTGAGCTTCGTTAGACTTGCTCACAGTCGTTACTCACTGAAGCATAGGCTATGGCACTAATGGGACCATTTCTTTCTCTCCCAGCTCTTCTCAGCACAAGGTTGGTTGTGGATCAGATGCTGTATGAATAAAGTATTCAGGAGCTAGTCACAGAGCCCAGCCTCCTGGTGAGGAGCTCAATCCCCTGGGTGCAGAGCTCAGCCCCCTGGGTGCAGAATGTGTCCGTGGCTGCAAACTCCATTCTGGGAGGCCGCAGATGTCTGTAATTGGGACCCTGGGATCTCGCCATGGCTGCTTGCACACTGCCTTGGAGGGCGGGGCATGTGGCTGCTGAGAGCATGCGTGTGCTCAGACAGCTGGTCTGTGTGGGACAGGTCTGAGCTATGTCCTTCTGCCGCCACCAGGACGGCTTTGGGAATGGCCAGATCTGCTGGTCCCTGGGGACAATGGGGCAGGTGTGGCAGGTGGAGCACAGGATGCTATGCGGTGTTGCGGGCTGTCCCCTTGCTGCCCTGAGTCTAAGTCTGGTGACCACGATGACCTCAAGTCACTATTGCAGCTGTAGGTGTGAAGATCACTGCCTTTGCTGAGTGTCCGCCCTGGACAGAGCAGGATGAGGAGGGGGAGGAAGGCTACCCTTGATTGCTAGCTTTCCCAGGACCTTCTTCCCTCCATTGTCTCCTCCCTCTAGGATATCTACCGTCTTGCCCTCTACAATGTCTTCCCTGGATCCATTCACCTTTCTCTATGACCTCTTCTGTCTGCCCTCAGACGTCTCCTGTCCGTCCTCATAGCCCCTCCCCTGGACCCACTCCCACTCCTCCATACCCTACCTCCAGTCTCAGACTCATACCTGGTGAGTTCTCTCCTTGGGATCATCTTCTTTGTTAGTTAACTGACCCCACATCTTCCTCCGGGGGCTCTGAGTCAAGACCGTGGAAGAGGTGAAGGAGATAAGGTGGCGTCAGCGGGTGGGCAGTGATGAGCTACATTTCAGGGCGAGTCTCGGTTTGGAAGTGTTTAGCTGCAATGAGGAATTAGTTGCCGGTTCCTCTGTTTGGTTTAACTGCATTGGCGTGATGTGTGGGGTGTACGTGTGTGCATGCATATTTGAGTTTGACATACATATGTGGCCTGAATATGTTTTAAATGTGCCTATATGTACACGTGGGTATGTATATTAGCATACGTGGTATGTATGTGTACATATGTATGTTACAGTCTGGATATCTAGTATATGTGGGTGAGTTCTGTGGTGTAGTGAAAGTTCTTGTGTGTAGTATGTGCTGTGTGCACATAAACATTGCTTATGAATGCTTATATGTGCACACCTGTGGGCATGTGTACAGTAGGTGCTGTGTTCATGAGTATGGTTTGTGAATGTTCACATCTGTGCTTGTGATTTGCTCACATGTGGTTGTATTCATATATGTGGCGTACATGTCGAATACATGTTTTAATTTATGTTGCTGGGATAAAATACTATGACCAACAAGTTAAGGAGAAAGGGTCCGTCCCAGCCTACAGTCCTAGAGAGAGTTCATCATGCTGCAAAGACGTGGGGCAGGCGAGGGAGCTGTGACAGTAGGCACAGGAGGGGTCATGGTATCTCCACACTCTGGAAGCAGAGGACGATAAAGCCCACCAGTGACATACTTCCTCTAGCAGGTTCCAGAACCTTCCAAAACAGCACCACCAGGAGGGGCCAATCATTCAACACAAGAGCCTGTTGGGAATAATTCGCACTCAAGACAAAAGCATGTGTTCATCTGTGTGTGATGCCTGCTTTATGATGTGTTTGTGTGCTTACGTTCGGTATGCAAAGGTATGTGTGGCATGTATGTGGTGCGAGGCTGTGTGTGGAAGGTGTGTGCTGTAGGTGCGTGCTTGCACATCCACAGTCCAATGTGTGCAATACATGAATATCATGTGTGCATATTGTGTGGTACTTGTGTGCATGTGTGACACTGAGGTATGACATGCATTCCCATGGTTGCACATGTCTGCATGCCTGAAGGTATATGCTGTACATGTACGTGCATGCAGGGTGTGTATTCATGTGTGACGTGTGTGTGGTACGTGTGCATATTTGCATGGTGCATTGTGTTCTGCATAATAGGCCTGTCTGCACTCAGATGCTATGGAGACCCTGACCAAGACCTGGCGCCCCCATGAGTGAGTCTCATGACAGGAGAGGTGCGAGGTCTGAGCTCTCTGAGCCCCTCTTTGCTGCAGGCCTGCCTTCTGCAGGGGAGGAGCGGGAGCGGCCTGCTTCCTTCTCCCAAGGGCCCTGTTTGCCAAGGATGGAGGCAGGATGTGGCGTGCCGCATCCTGGCTCATCTCCCTCCAGGTGCCTGGAGAGGGGGAGCTGCCGCGGACGACACGTTCATCAGGAACGGATGGGCTCAGCCTGCCTTTTGCTAGGCCATAAATTGTCAGCAGCAAATAGAATTTCCAAACAGGCGCCGGGGGAGTTTGGGGCGCAGTCTCTCTGGTTTTATTGACGGTTTATGAGAGATGGTGGAGCAGTTAGCAGCAGGTTTACAGAGGTGCTGGGGACGGCACCTTCCCCATTGAATTCAGATCGTCCCTCCCACCCCAGCCACTGCGAGTGCACGGCTGTGCGTAGCAAGAAGAGGCTCAGCTCCACAGGGACAGAACAGTCTGTCTGCTTCTCCCCTTCCTGGATCTGTCTACACTGCCTGATTCTCTGCCTGTTTCCCCTTGGAAGCACAAGGTGTGGTCTCCCATCCAACTGCCCTCGCCTTGGCTCAATGGCCACCAGTGCAAGCGCAGCTCGAAGTCCCCGGGGGAAGCTTGCAGGATGGAGTCGCGGAGGAACACGGTTCACAGAATCGTCTTCTCGTCTCTCAAGCGAGGGGCTCTGACCTTGTTGGGAAGACAGGTCGAGGTCCACACTCCTCATCGGATACAGGATCTTGGGGTGACAGAGCTTGGTCTGACATTGTAAAAGGGGTGTGGTGTGGTGGGCCTGTGGGGTGTGTGAGGGGCCCTGCCACGGAGAGTGGATGCCACTGCAGGGAGCGGAGCGCATGGGCAACGCCTCAGAGGACGGGGGCTGCAGCAGCCACACCCCATTCCTCGGAGCGTGGCCTTCGCAGCAGCCACACCCCATCGAGGCCGGGTTCTACAGAGGGTCTCACCATCCTAGTGATGTCACACATACTGCTGCCTGCTGCCTAGCCCCCCCATTGCCATCTGGACCGCCTCCTCTCCTCCCTCACTGCCTCATTCTCCCACCAGTTCCAAGTTCTTGTCTCAGGAAGGTTTCTTTCACCCGGATCTAGTTCGGAGTCTTTTCTCCTTACGCCCCCTGAAGCCAGCATTTCTACCATCCTCCTCCTCCTCACCGCTTTTCCTGCTGAGCCAGTCGGTTGCATGCCTGGCAACCTTTGCGCCTGCTCCTGCAGCTCACATCCCCTGTGCGACTCTCGGGGCTGTGGAGGGACAGTGGTAGAGGACGTCGCCGGGCCCTGCCGGTGCCTCAGTCCTCAGTCAGTGGGACATTGCGGCGCCTCCCTCGGACAGCACGGAGGAGGTGACCACCTGCTCTGGGTCCCTGTGCACCTCCCGGCCGGCTCGGCTGCGGAGGGGAATGTGCATGTCTCCTGAACTCATCCTTGGTTCTGCCTTGCCCCCTTGCCCCGTTTCAGTGCCAGTCTGCATAATGTGATGAAACGTCTCTCTTCCCCGGATAGGGAACTTGCCAGGCCAAGGAAATGATTTTTTCTCCAAGTCCCGTTTTCTGAACCAGGGAGTTTACTGAGACCTGCAGAAACAGGGGTGAGGAGTCACGAACGTGTGGGTGACTCAGAGCAGCCTGACACTGGGAAGCCCACCTCAGCATGAGTGACAGGATGCGAAGACCACCGTGCCCAAGTCTCAACCTCCAGCGAGTGTCAGGGCAGGGTCTGGTCCCCCCCAAGTGAGGGGAGAGTTAGCAGCTCTGCTGCGATAACCACGGGCCCATCTCCCTGGCTGCTCAGTGGACTTTGTTGCCATGGCTACAGCGCGAAGGTATTCTGAGAGCTCATGCCTGTGTCATGCCTGCAGGAAATAGTTCCGCCACCGGGGACTCTCTCCACAACTGCCCCCCAAAGAGAGCCTAGTGATCCTTGACTAGTGCCCTCATCTTGGAAGCAAAGCTCTGGCACCCCCCCCATGGCCAGTCACCTTTGGAACCCTGCAGCATCTGTCTGGCGAGCTGGAGGCTCTGGCTGTCTTGCGTGGTTGCCCCGGTTGGTCTGGGCGGCGAACAGCGCTTCCCTTCCCGTGGCACGGGGCCTCCTGCTCAGCAGGTCTGTAGTTGGGGCTGCCAACTTGGAAGATTCCCAGAGTTGGGGGTCCCTGGAAGAGGCTCCAGCGTTGGGAAGAGGGTGTCTTGTTGCTGGGACTTGGGTTCTATGGGTCCCCAGAAATGGCCGTGTGAGCAGGGGTCCACAGAAGGGCTGCAGTGGGAAGGGGGTTGGCAGGTCAGTGCTGAGGGCTGGCGCAGGGTGGTGGCACAGGGCTCCTCCTGAGCATGCGCCGTTTCCTTCCCGGGTGGCTAGAGGAGGGTGTGGCACTGACGTGCCGGCTCACATCTTAGCGGGGTCCCCGGAGCTCTGGTGTCACAGCATGTGGATCCCAGACCCCCTGTGGAGCCAGGAGATGAGGCGGTCCAGGCGCAGCGTGCCAGGCCTTGCTTCAAGACCCCCGGTTGAGAAGGTTCTGGGCACAGACGTTGAGAAGTGATTCCAAGAGATGGATTTTGTCAAGGGGAGAGGAGCCCAGCAGGGATGATGGGGCAGCCAAACGCCCCACCTTGGTGCTGGGGTCTCTTGCCCCAGAGTGTTGACTCACGAAGAGAGGCCAAGAGAGGAAGAGCCCAGAGTGCTGACTCGTGAAGAGAGAGTGCGACAGGAAGAGAGGAAGAGAGAGCACACCATCCGGAGGTCTCTCTCAGGACCATCCAGAGCCAGACGCGTGAAAGCAAAGGGACAGCAAAGTCCTGCTTAGCTCTATGGAGACGCTCCTCACTCTGCCAGCCTGCCTTGCTCCATGCAGGAGGCCACGCTGCACGCAGGGAGGCCACGCTGCACGCAGGGAGGCCGCATTCCATGAAGAGGGGCATGTTCCACGTAGAGAGGTCGGCAAGTGCACATTTAACAGGACCAGCCTGAACCGTCTTTACCGTGCATGTGAGTGCACACACGTCTCCATGCTTGTGAGAGAGCAGACATGGCCAGAGGCTTCCATGTCATGAAGATCCCCTTGGCATGCACGGGGAGCTCATGTGCATGTCCGCATGAGGTCACAGACGAGACAGAAGCGGGTCCCTTTTTGTGGGTAACTGTGAGAGGCCAAGTGTGTGGCAAGCTCCCTGCCTCGCCCTCCAGCAAGACAGCGACTCTGATGTCTGCCTGTCTTTCAGGAAAAGTTGGCTGTGCTGTGCTTGTGGTGGGCTAAGGGATTTTCACATAGAAGAGGGAGCGAGTCCAGGTGGCTGGTGGTCCGTCTTCCTCTGTCTCCCTCACACTGCCCGCACCATGCCCCCTCAGCCTCCACACAGAAGGGGAAAGAGTGGCGAGCCCTGGCTTTGTTTCCTGCGTCCTCGAGGTCACCTGGGAAGCTTGGGATGGAGGTGAGGAAGGTCTGGGCGTGTCTGTAGCTTGGGCGCTGTCCTTAGTCTGTAGCCGAGGCAAGAGGCGGTGCTGCTGTGGCAGGGACTGGCTGTGGGCGGCAGCCGCGCCGTACCCTGCCTGCCCCTTCCCGACATGCCTCTTCCCTAGACACCTGCTCGCTTGCCTTCTCCTCCCACAAAGGAGAAGAGCCACTCTGACTCCCCCATAGCTCCATGGACGGTAAGGAGCTTGGCTTGGGTCTCCATGGCAACGCCACCTGAGAGGGGTGGAGGGCTCGTCCCCTGCTGCTGCCACCAGGTGAGCAAAGACGTTTGGAATTGAGGGTGGGGTCGACCTAGGTGACTGGGGGAGCTCCCTGTTCTACTTGCCTCTCTGGCAGCAGCCTCACGACAGGGCTGTGTGCTCTGCGTGTTGTGAGCAGGCAAGAGGCGCGTGTGAGCACACTTCATCTTCTTTCCACAAGCACCCCGCTCACACTGACCTCACGTGATGCAGCTGCGATGAAGAGTCTCCTGCTCTGAGGGGCTTGTGGCTCCCTTGCTGGAGCCTGAGGACATCTCCACACACCTGAGAATCCGTGCACTTTTGAGGCCACGTGCACACCTGAGAATACGTGCACTATTGAGGCCACATGGACCCGAAGCGTATCAGCTTGTATTTAAGGCCACATGTACATGCGTATCGATAGACCTGAGGTTACATGCAGGAAGATTTGAGGTCACATGGACATGAGGTCATATGTAGCACCCAAGGACACATACATATCTTCTGGAAGTTTGATATATGTTGACTTGATGAATGTAGACCCAGGGTCACATGTATGTAGACCTGAAATCACTCATCCATCTACCTGAGGTCACATGTATGTAGAGAGGAGATAACATGTATTTTGGCCTGAGGTCACACATATATTGAGCTGAAGTCATGTGCATGTTGACCTGAGATCACATGAATGTACACCTGAGGTCAAATGTATGCTGATTTCAGGTCACATGTATGTAAACTCAAGGTCACATGTACACATGTACATTTACTGTGATCACATGAACATCTATCTGAGGTCACATGTATATCTGCCCAAGGTCACATGCCTGTAGACTTGAAATCACATGTATGCAGACCCAAGGTCACATATGCATTCATTCAAGGTCACGTGAACATAGATCCGAGGATACATGCATGTAGACCCTCAGTTGAATGTACATCTACTGAGAGCACATGCATGTGGACCTGAGATGACATGAATCCAGACCCGTGTACAGATACTGAGACTTCATGTATGCGGAAAGAGGACATTGCAGACTCGGGGTCCCCCTTGGGCAGTCCTTGGAGTAGTGTGACATTTAGAATGCTGTTCAAAGCCTGTGATCTTTGTTAATGTTCTGCCCCACCCCAGCATTGAACCAAGAATGTCACTCACCCTAGGCAAGCATTCTGCCCCACATCCAGGATCAAACCTGGAACCTCACACGTGCCAAGCAAGCATTCTCCCACTGAGCGCCTAACCTCATTTTTACATTTATTCATTGAGTCATTACTCTGTCTGTCTGTCGTCTGTCTGTCTGGAGGCGGGACTTACTGGACTCTGTAGCCACACGTGGAGTGGCAATGTCCTTCCCCAGCTTCCTGGAGATCTGGGGTGAGTTCTGTGTCCCCAGTGCTACTACCGGATATTCCAGTTCTTCACTGGAGGAAACCGATGACCAACAACCAAATTTCAAGATCTCACAACTTCTGGGATTCGTCTCACACACACACATACATACATACATACACGTACACGTACACGTACACACTCTCACACATAGTAAAGCATTCTGTCTCTACTCTTACCATATACTCGTTTGTTACTCCATTCAATAGTTCTAAATTCTTAACATGGCCCAGTAAGTCTAAATCAAAAGTTTAAAGCTGTGTCTAATCACATACAAGTGAGAGTCAGAGATGCGTTTCATGCTGAAGTCAGTTTGGGTTCAGCCCCAAGCAGGCAGAGCAGACAGGCTCCTGCTCCAAGTACAGCGGCATAGACACAGACGGACAGGCGCTCGCATTCTGGGGGGATGCAGGGAGGGAGGGAGGGAAGAGAGGTATCAAGTGTGCCTTGGGAGTGTGTGTGTGAGTGTGTGTGCGCGCATGCACGTGTGTGTGATAGTGGGCACATTGTGCTAAGGAATTACAGATGTGTAATACCATGCCTGTCTTTACATGGTTGTGGGGATTTGAACTCAGGACCTCTCACTTGTACTGAAGTGATTCACCACTGAGTAATCTCCTCAGCCCAAGAGTGGCCCCCTTGGGCTGAACACTCTGTCAGTGCTCTAAGGAGGCTGAGCCTTTCTCTGTGGCTCCCTGGCAGGAGCCCTAATGGTCAAGCCGTGGGGCTCCACGAGATGTGTGTCCAGAGTCCTCTGCTGTGCACACCCGTCACAACATCCGAAGGTGACTCCATATTCTAAGGCCGCCTCCAGGCTCCACTCTTAGAAGCCCTGTTCTGCCTCATGATTCTTGGATTTTTTTATTGAAAGACTACCACAGAACTGGAGAGATGACTCTGGTTAAAGACTCTGCCTTGCAAGCCAAAGGACTTGAGTTTGGATCCCCGGACCCCTTGTAAAAATGCCAGGTGGAAGTGGCCCTGGAAGGAGGAACCAGGGAAACCCCAGAGCAAAGCCACGAAGAGGTAGAGCTATCCAGCATGATTCCCGTGTTAGCACTGGGCCTCCCCAGGAACACATACCCACGCGTGTGGACACACACATAACCAAAATTGACCACCATAGACTAAAGGACTCCCAAACAGCAGAAATGCATTTCTTACAGTTCTGGAGGCCGGAACGTTCAGGACAGCGAGCTGGTGGGTCCTGAGGACGGTCTCCTGCCGCGGGCATGATGTCTCCTGTGCTCACGTGCGTGGGCAAGTGACCCAACCCCTTGAGGATTAGTATAGACTAGGCCTAAACCATGCCGCAGCCTGTTCCTGGCTTTCTGAACACCAGGCTCCACGGCCAGGATCTCAGCACAGGGATATTTGGGGGAAGCTTATGAACTTTCCGCCCAAGCACCCCTTCTCCCGGCGAGGGGCTGGCATGGCCGTGTGCTTCCCCGCAGCCCCGGGCAGCCCCCGGCCTCCAAGATGTTTCAACAGCAGCGTCTCTTAGACATTTCCTCTGGTGTCTGAGGACTGGATGCGACTGCAGTGTGTTGGTGTCCCATGAGGTTGGGCTGCTGCAGCCGACCAGGCTGCCTATCCGTACTGTTTTCCTGGACTCCAGCAAACTCGGAAATGGTTCATTTAAATGCTGTTCTACTTAAGCCGGAGTGATCACACGGATCAAAGGGAGCTAGTGCGTGTGTGGGTTTTCTCTTTGTTCATAGAACTGCTATTTCTAAGAATTATCTGTCATCTAAAAAGCTCAAAGGCTCCTGATCTTTGCCTTCTCCAGCTCACGAGTTCTTGGTCTTAGCTATCAGCTTGGGAGTTGGAAGGTGGGTTCTTTAGCACGCCCGGGAGGTATATTTATTAGTTGAGACAAGCCTCTGGGCAAGCCAATCGGAGGCAAGCAATCTTGATTGCTTTCAGCGGAGTGGGAAGACCTGTCTGCTGTGGCAGCAAGGGATGTGCATGTGTGTAAAGATGGCTGATGTGTTGGGTCCCCTTCTGCTCCTGACTTGGACGTGGCGTGTCCCATTCCCTCGGGTCCTGCTGCTATGATTTCTCCTTCCACGATGAACTGCAACTTGGATTGCTTTTCTAAATTTTACTTTTGTTCTTTTAAAGTTTCTTATGTGAATATGGTGGGCTACTTGGTCCTCCTTCCTGCCGACTTTGCTCGGCCTCCCTGTCTGTTTGTGTGCGTAGCACTAAGGTTCACCCGAGCTGCCTCGGCTGACATTTATCTGAGCACTCGCTGGAGCATTGGGAAAAGTAGCTCTTCTCTCCCCATTGGGCGTTAACCGTCAGCTGTATCGCAGGGGTGTGGTGCCTTTTGAGGTCCTTCTCCTTTTGTGGTGAAATGTCCGCAGGCCAGCAAGTCTCCTGGAAGGAGATGGAGCTTCAGAGAGTTCAGGGGTGCAGCTGTCCTGTCATGTCCAGAAGACGCTGTCTGAAGGGACCTTCCCCACCCTTGGGTTCTTACATTCTTACCGCACCCCTTCTTCCACAAAGCTCCCTGACTCTTAGGGTCCTGCTTGGGTCGTGCAGCCCACAGTCACTTATTCTCTGCCGCTTGGACAGTTGTATCAAACACCTTCCATTGCAAATGGAAGCCCTGAGTTGAATGTTGAGAGCACCTCTAATCTATAGGTGGCATGATAAGTGTTTGGATGGCAATGTGGTATCAGGTCCTTGTGACGGATACCAAAGTACCAAAGGGCACAAAGGAAAAAAAAAAGCAGATATAAATATCCAAGCAGCTGTCAGTCACCCCATAGCGTTCATGCCACTCTTACTATACCCGTAGATACTTGCTGCCAGAGGAGTTACTGTGGTAGCTTGCAGCATTAACAACCGGATGAGATTGTTTTCTCTCCTACAGCTGGTATAATACCTTCTGGTTGCTTTTTGTCCAATTAACAGTTGCTTTTGCAGAACAGAAGTTTTTTTAATTTCTGACATCCAGCTCCATGTTGGCCTTATTTCCCGCAGGATGTAGATGTTTCAGAGTTTTGAGTTTAACACTGAGGTCGGCGATCCACTTGGAGTTGATTTTTGTGTTGGGTGTGAGATAAGGGTATAGCTTCATGGTTCTATATGTGTTTTTCCAGTTTTCCCAGCACCATTTGTTGAAGATGTCTTTATTTCTCTGTTATTCTGTTTGACATACATAAATCAGGTGGTTCTAGCCACATGAGCTTATGTCTGGGTCCTTAGTTGTAATCCATTGATCGATGTGTCTATTTTGCCAGTACCATGCTGTTTTTATTACTGTGTCTTAATTATATAGCTTGAATGAGGTTGGATGGTTTTATAGCTCAGGGTGCGAGGCTACCTGGGATCTTCTGTGCTTCCATGTAAACTTGAAGTGGTCATTTTCTGTTTCTGGGAAGAACCCACTGGCTCCCCTGTAGAACCCACTGGCTCCACTGAAGAGCCCACTGGCTCCACTGAAGAACCCACTGGCTCCACTGAAGAGCCCACTGGCTCCACTGAAGAGCCCACTGGCTCCACTGAAGAGCCCACTGGCTCCACTGAAGAGCCCACTGGCTCCCCTGAAGAACCCACTGGCTCCCCTGAAGAGCCCACTGGCTCCCCTGAAGAGCCCACTGGCTCCACTCAAGAGCCCACTGGCTCCACTCAAGAGCCCACTGGCTCCACTCAAGAGCCCACTGGCTCCACTCAAGAACCCACTAGCTCCACTGGGTCGTTGTGACTCTGACTATTGCGGCTAGTACACAGGTGTTTCCACGGTTGGTCCTAGCTGGCCACGGCCACGGCAGCAGGAGCACGGGTCTTCCCACTGACTGGCTCCTCTTCAATTCCCTCCTCCAGTGTTTTATTGTTTTCATTGTACATGGCCTTTACTTCCTGTGTTAAGTATGCTTTTCCAAGGGATGGTGAAAGGGACTGCTTTCCTCCATTCTTTTGTGACTTGTCCGTCTTTAGCAGTATAAGATGGAGTTGTGTGCCAACTAAAACCTCTTCTTTCTCCTAAGTTGCTTGGGTCAGATATTCACTGCAGCAACGAACCATGAAACTAAACAGCACATCCTGCTGGGAAGAGTGGGGTTGGGACTTCTGGGCAGGGATGTACCAGATCTGAACCAAAGACTTCTACCTCCATCTGCTCCAGGACCTCAATGTCAGGTAAATGTGGCCCCATGTCATGGACAACACAGGCCACCCAGGTAGACATGGTCACTGCCCACAGGTAGCGCAGGTGGACATGGTCACTGCCCACAGGTAGCGCAGGTGGACATGGTCACTGCCCACAGGTAGTGCAGGTGGACAGATAGTGCAGGTGGATGTGACTATTACTCCACAGATAGCCCAGATGGACGTGGCCACCATGCCATGGATAGGACAGGAAGCCCCCCCATCCCTGATCATGAGCTCGCTCCAGCGTTCTGCACCCCAGTGTTCTGAGGAACCCCCTATCCCTGATGATGAGCTCGCTCCAGCGTTCTGCACCCCAGTGTTCTGAGGAACCCCCCATCCCTGATGATGAGCTCGCTCCAGCGTTCTGCACCCCAGTGTTCTGAGGAACCCCCCATCCCTGATGATGAGCTCACTCCAGCATTCTGCACCCCAGCTGCTCTGGAGCAAACTGCACCCTCAGGGGAGCTGGGAATTCAGCAGAGCTTGTTTGCCAGGCCGTAGCTGTCTGTCCACTTGTTTCTTGGGTCTGTGCCTGGGTCCTAGGTGGCCATGGCTAGGTGGTACCAAGCATGTCCACTACCTGTCCAACAAGGGGCTTATGTTTCATCTTGGAACCCCAGGAGATGACCACAGGTGACCAGGGAGTGGCAGAGCTCAGGGTGGAGTGAGAATCAGCATCCTGCAGAGTGGCTGGTGGGATAAGGCAGCGCCGTCACACAGCCGGATCCCCCCAGGTGTGTGGCAGCCTCTAGACAACCGGACACAGAAAAGCCAAAGGTGTTTTGAGCCCAAATCTCGCACTGCCCAAAGCTCTCCTCAGGTTCCCAGTGGCCACCTGGGCGTCAGGGCTGTCTGTGGCTGGGATGGCGTCTGGCCACCTGCCACCCATGTCTGAGCACCGTGTGGTCAGGACCAAGCCCTTCTCCGAGGCTGCAGGTCAGCGCTCTGAAGACGGGGAAAGCTGGAGCAAGCCGAGTGTCCTCGAGGGCTGGCAGGCTGTGCTGCTCTTGGGGGAGCGCTGCTCGGTGCTGCTTCTGATGAGGACCTTGCCCACTCCGACTTGGCCCACACCCACACAGCACCATCTGCCTGCTCCGGGCTGGCACTCTGTCAACTTCACGGCGCCGCATTGAGCTTGGAAAGCTGGAGCTTAGCTCAGCAGAGGATAATGTGAAATCTTTCCTCTGGGCCCCCCCACGGTCCCCTTCCTCACCCCTCCCCTCCCCACAGCCAATTTATCTGCCAGTCCAGCCTCCAAGCGGAGCTCGGGCCAATTGGCCACCTGCCCACACTTATCAGCCTCTGCGACCAGATGGCAGGCAGTGGCAGGCAGGACACGGCTGGGAAGTCCCCGTGCGTGGAGCGCGCTCAGTGGGGAGGCCAGAAGGTTCTCTGGATCGTAGGAGGTATGGGGAAGAAGGATGCCCTGTCCTTAAAGGGGACACTGGGCTGGAGGGCGTGTCTGTGTGTGCACATGTGTACGTTTGTGTGTACAAAGAATGCACATCTGTGCGTATGCATATTCCTGGCGTTGCAGAGCAAGCGTGAGAGGTGGTACTGAAAATAACCTGTGCGTCTACAGACAGGCATATCGCTTGTGCCCTGCCCTGGTGGTGACATATGCAGCAGCTGCAGCGTGTCTGCTTGTCCACAGCTGTACACACTGGACGCTGTGCAGCTGAGCTGCAGGCCTGTGGTGGGGCTCGCCTGGGTGCTGGGTGCACGACAGCTGGAGGAAGGTGCATTCCAGGCCGCAGAGGGTTGCTTCCTGGGTGCGCCCCTTGGGAATGGAAGGGTGCTGAGGAGACAGGACAGACACTGCAGGTGCGATGCGGGAAGAAGGCGCATTTCTGACGTCATTCTGCAGCCACCACTGGCCACCTCGTCCCAGGTGACCGCTCAGGGAAGCACCAGGATGGAGACCCTCCCATCCAGCGCAGGATCATTGGGGCTTCAGCCTGTCCTTGGCTGAGGCCTCTGTCTCCGTTTCTTTCTGTCCAGAGTCCCAGGCTGCATCCGACCCCGGCCGCCCAGGACATCTGTGCTGGCCGCGGCTGCCTGGAGCTGCCTGAATTTCCCTCCTGTTTTTGTTTTGTGGCTGCATTGTGGTAAAAGATACTTGACCCAAACAGTTTAGGGGAACAAGGGGTTTGTACTTAAGTTCACAATTACAGTTTATCTCGATAGAAGGGGGTTCCCAACATGGGGTGCTTGGGTAAGCGGCCGGATCGTATCCCCAGCAAGAACGGAGGGAGCGAGAGTGTAACCCGTCGTTGCCAGTCTGCTGAACTGCTGAGCAGTTCTCCCCAACTAACCCACTTCCAGGGAATCCTCTCTCCCACATGGGCTGGATCTTCCCGCATCAACTGGATGATTCCCCAGGCCTACTCCAAGGCTTGCCTGAGCTAAATAACTCTTCACTGGTGTACATAAAGCTTTGGTTCTCAATTGTCAAATTAACCCTGAAAACAACCAGCACCCTGCAAACCTTCCACATTCTGCATTGTCCTGGGGAGGCTCAACTCTCCCCCAGGGTCTAAACTGGAAACTTAAGCCGATGGTGACCACTGCCCGTGGGCAGTCACATCCCACCCACAGCCCATTATGACCTAGGGGCCATCAATGCCTAAGGCCCAGGCCTTTGCCTTCCTGGGGGCGACTTTTTGGAAAATCTGCGCTGACATGTCCCGTGTCTTACTGCATCCTCTTCTCCCCAACACGCACATTTAATCCATTCTCCAACCTACCCTGATAAACTTCCCATTGTGCAAACCAAATTCTCTGACCCACGTGCTCAAGGTTCTCCCGGGTGCTTTATGAGTTCAGTGAGCCCTGCCTGTTTGAGGACTCCCTGGCTGTCCTCTGGCTTCCGTGACGCCCGCTGCCCTCTCTACGATGCTTCACCTCCATCTCCATGGTCCGGAAGAGCAGGCAGTCCTGACACTCAGTCCTACCGGCTTCTGCTGAGCATCTCACCCAACCTCGTGCCCTGGCTCTGCTCCAGTCTGCTGGACTAGAACGAGGACAGGAGAGCTCCGGGCTGACCGAAGAGGGAAGAGGATGGAGGAGGGGCTAGAGGCAAAGGCCAGGTCCTGGATCCAATGAGAATCATCCTGCAGCACTTGGCAGCCAGGACCTCGCTGTGGATACTGCACTGTGGTTTTGGACATCTGTCTCCTGTTATATTTTCTCACAGGATCATCGCGTGCTCATTAAAGTCTTCACTTGAACCCTCTTGGGCACAAGGACAGACAGAACCGCGACCCCATCTTCAGCAAATACTGGAGGCCCTAAGACTCCTTCCAGATGTGCTGCTTGAGAGAGAAGGCGGTGCCCAGAGTCCTCTAGGGGGGACTCTGAGGTGGGGCTCTGCAGTGCCCGCCCTTTCTAAGGCCCTGGTTCTTCAGGTGTGGCAGGAGGGCCTCGTCTGTCTTCAGTTGCTCTAAGCCGCACGGCCTGGATCTTCTAACACACATTTGCGGGGCATCTTCTAAACAGAAATGATTTGAGCAGAGAACGAGCTCTGTCTCCTTCGCGAGCCCTGTGAACCCCCCACAGCTGCAGACAGCCAGCTCCCCGCCGCCCTCTCTCCTCGCCAAAGCTGACAGGCTTCCAAGGGATTCCTTGCCAGAGTCGAATCTAAGTTTAGCAGATAGTTTCAGAGCTCTAAACGAATGTTTGCAGAATGACCTCTGACATTCTGCCAGGCAGCCACGGAATCCATCAGACGCTGGGGGTCGTAAGCTTCTGGAGCGCTCAGCCAGCCAGGGGACATCAGTTCTGCCCCGCACGACAGGCACCGTGAGGGAGTTTGCAAGCCTCCTGCAGGAGCCGCCTCCCCCGTGCGCAGGCCATCAGCAGCTCTGTGGACCCTCGGACACCTGCCCGGGGCTGTGCGCGTCTTCTGCCTCCCGGCTTCTGCCAGCCTCATGCTGCGGAGACCAGCTGCCTCGCTCCTGCTTTTCAGATGTGGGCAGAATGCGAATCTGCAGAGCTCTCGCAGATTGAAAAAAGAAACCCAGACTGCTTTCATGTTGTTGGAAGCTGCCTGCGTTTTGAGATCCCGGGGCTCAGGCTGACTGCTGCTTTGCTGTCCATCATTTCAGGGGGGCCCTTGGAGACTTGGGGAGCACAGCATCGTTCATCCAGCCAGAGGTCTGAGAAAGCAAGGGAAACCAGGGGAGGAAAGCAGAGGCAGCTCACAGCAGCCCAAGAGCCCCAATCAGTCCGGAAATCCCTCTCACGCTCTCCTCCCCACCCCCTAAAGACGTGTGCACCGAGACAGCCGCCGTGGTGACCTCGCTGTCCACGCACCAGGAAGAGCAGGAAGGGGCAGACGCGCCCTGTGCGGGCAGCAGACGTCCTGGGGGAGATTGTTGATTCTGACTCTCAGACAGGCTGCCGGCAGGGCAGAGCGCGCAGCCTGTCTGGAGAGAAGTCTACTTTGATGATGTCCTTTGAAATCCGCAGAAGTCACTGACTCCTGGACCTCCCCCCCTTTCCAGCCACTGTCTTCTCCATGGAAGCTGGGGAGGGAGGAACAGGGAGCTTGGGGGTGGTCTCTGTCCAGCAGAACAGCCTGAGAAAGTACCAGGTCACCTCATCAGTCCGGAGTACTGAACTATGTACTCTGAAACCATTATGCCGAAGCCGCAGCCCCCCAGGGACGAGGATGAGACGAGCCTTTGAATAGGTGCCTGGGGTTGAACGAGGTCACGGGGCTGCCCTGGTGCAGTGCTGCCGCTATCTGTGAGAGGAGAGCTGGCCACAGGAGGAGACATCAGCATAGGCTGAGGGCAGCTAAGGAGAGCCTCTCCCTGCACGTCCCTCCTGCAGGCTGATGACCACCTCTGGACATGCGAGCCGCTGGCCTCTGGCCCTTTGTTCTCAGCCTGTCACAGTGCCAGCGCTGTGCCTTGGGGTTCCTAACATGGGAGGTTTAAAAGCAGTGACCTCAGGTTCTTCCAGACACCGGCAGGCTGAGCCTGTGACTCTTGGCTGGCATTTGGGTGAGCTTGAGTTCCTAACACTGGAGGATGGGACGACCGTGCCAGGCTGCCTTCTGTGCAGTGAAGAACACTTTGCATGGGAGGACTCGGCCAATGCGCTAGCAGAAGACTAGCGGGAGGACTCGGCCGATGTGCTAGAAGACTAGCTGGAGGACTCGGCCGATGTGCTAGAAGACTAGCGGGAGGACTCGGCCGATGCGCTAGCAGAAGACTAGCTGGAGGACTCGGCCGATGCGCTAGCAGAAGACTAGCTGGAGGACTCGGCCGATGCGCTAGCAGAAGACTAGCGGGAGGACTCGGCCGATGCGCTAGAAGACCAGCGGGAGGACTCGGCCGATGTGCTAGAAGACTAGCGGGAGGACTCGGCTGATGTGCTAGAAGACTAGCTGGAGGACTCGGCCGATGTACTAGGAGAAGACTAGCGGGAGGACTCGGCCGATGCGCTAGAAGACTAGCTGGAGGACTCGGCCGATGCGCTAGAAGACTAGCTGGAGGACTCGGCCGATGCGCTAGAAGACTAGCTGGAGGACTCGGCCGATGTGCTAGAAGACTAGCTGGAGGACTCGGCCGATGTGCTAGGAGACTAGCGGGAGGACTCGGCTGATGTGCTACAAGACTAGCTGGAGGACTCGGCTGATGTGCTAGGAGATGACTAGCTGGGTGTGAAAAGCTGTGTGTACACACCTGACCAGCAGCAAATGCCTTTGGTCTGCAGGTGTGCATGACGACACCTGTGGGGTCTTCTCACAAGAGGTAGCACCCCAGTCCAGGGTCCTGACCTAGAGTACCTGTGAGTGTGGACCCTGGCCCCTTGCTCCACTTGCAGGTGGTTCCACGGACAGCAGTGGATGCTTGGAGCCGCATTGCTTTCAGCAAACACACAGGAGAAAATACGAATGTGCGTGAAGAGCAACAACTATTTGGTTTGTTGCTGCCATGGTTTGAGGTCTTACTAGCTGTTGTGGCCAAGTCAGAATCCCAAAGTCGGTGCTATAGGCTGCCTGCACATTCTACAGTGTGTGCCCAGCTGCGTCCCCCTTAGAGCTCCGGGAAGGACCCTCCAGACTTCTGCCTCTGTGCTCACATGACCTCATTCACTCTGGGTCAGTCCCCCTGTTTCTGTCTCACAAAGAACCAGTGCCCAAGTCTGCATGGTTTTCCCTGGTTGTCTCCATGGCTCTTTCCCTGTGATTTGGAGTGAGGACTTCAAAACAAAGCGCTCGTGGGGTGACACAATCGTCAGAGGTCTGCTGCCTGATCATGGGAACCTGGGTGGATTCCTCCATGAATCGGGGATGCTGCCCGTGTTCCCAGGAGCATTGTCCAGGCCGATTAGCTCATTCATGGGAAGATGGCGCAGGGTCTGACCTATCAACACCCTGGGCAGGCTGCCTCCCTCATGGCCTTGACTGACTTAGATTGGCTGTCCTTCTCCCTGTTTATGAGAAGTGGCCCAACTTGCTTAGCTGTGACTCAGCCTGGTATCTTCTGGGAAAGACTCACACAGATAAACGGGGATTACAGCCATCGGGACTCCATCCGGGTGATGTACCGGGCAAGGGAGGACAGAGCCTGCGACCGGCACGCCTGCGACCGGCACAGGGGGCTGTGGGGAAGCCTGGCCGGGGGTCCTCGCTCATGAGCAGGTGTGAGGCTGCTGAACCCGCCTCTGTGAGGACAGGAACCCGAAAGAACCACTGTAAGTCGCCTGCGCGCAGATCTCGGCACTCTACCTCCATCTTTCCATGGCAACGAGGGAAATGGGGCCAGGACAGCAAGCTGGAGAGGCGTGGGCGGCTGTCGGCAGGAGAGCAACAGCAGCCCTGCTTCCAGCCTAGCGCTCCGCACGCCTCACCGTCACCCGCGAGCCTGAAATACCACACAGCCTGTCGCAGGGTCTGTCCTGTGCGCAGGGAAGGAGCCGGAGAGGCAAAGCTTGCCAAAGCCACCCCGCCAGCTGACGGAGGTGTGGGCGGGACTGGCAGCTGAGGCTTCTGATAGGGTGCCTGTGCTCAGGAAGTTTCTGTTGGTTTGGGGGGACCTCCTGCCCCCCTGGTTTGAATTCTGATGGGATTTAGCGAGGGGCCTGGTCCAAACCACAGGAAAGAGCGGCCATCGTTGCTAGGCACAGCGCAGTGGTCTCTAAGGGACAGTCCCTGGGTTTTTTAAGACCCCCCAGCTGATTCTGGAAGCCCTGTCTACCCAGGGAAGAATGGGGAGACCCTAGTCCCTTCCTGCAGACCTCTGCGTTGGCGGGACCTGGGCATCGGTGGCCCATGTAAAGCCCGTTGCGTTGGGGGGTGTCCTGCACACCTCTGCGCACAGAATAGGCTAGGATGTTGTCGCTAGTGGTCAGGCCAGGCGGCTCAGGCTAGTGACGGGAGGTGGACTCCAGGGCTGGAGGGAGAAGTGGACAGAATGGGCACCCCCTCACGAATGGGCACCTCCTCACGAGCGGGCACACCCTCACGAACGGGCACCCCTCACGAATGGGCATCCCCTCACGAGCGGACACCCCCTCAGAGAGCGTGAGACAGCCACCCTGGAAAAGACCCAGGCTACTGTGTCCTCCAGGCCCGTGTCCTGCTGGGTTTCTGGAAAGGACAGTTCACTTCCTCCCTGATGTCCTCAAGGCCTGCTGGCTGGTGAACCGACTCTCACTGGTGCACAGGTTTCCTTGTTGGTTTGCTTTGAGACAGGGTCCCCTCTGCAGCCTGTGGATACCTTCGCACCAAGCCTGTGCTGCTGCAGCCTTCCCCACGTGGAGGGCCAGGTGAGCGGAGGGCCAGGTGAGCGGAGGGCCAGGTGAGCGGAGGGCCAGGTGAGCGTTGGTCCACCTTGCCGCGCCTGAGTTAGGCTGCGTGGTGGTGTCCTGCCTCTCTCAGCCTACGTGTGCAGTGCCCCTGGGGATGTTCCAGCCAAGCCTCGGTGGGACCAGATGCACCAGGGTCCAGACCCAGTGGCTGGCCCTAGGGGTCAGGCTGGCTGGCCCTAGGGGTCAGTGGCCCTAGGGGTCAGGCTCCCATCTGTGTGAGGAGCTGCAGGGGGGCAGATTCCATGCCTGGGCTGCAAGGAAACTCTCAAGTGTTCGTGGCATAAGCAGGCTGACTTAAGTCTGATCCCCAGACCTGTGCGAGACATGGGCGTGTTTGTGCATGTCCCTAATCCTGGTGCTGGGAGGACACGGATGGCCGGATCTGTAGAACTACTGGAAAGCCAGTCTAGCTGAATCAGAGTTGCGGGTTCAGTCATGACTGGTCTCAGAATTACGACAGTGCAGATGTTGGAGGAGGGTTCCTGATCACCACTGGCCTGCATAGTCACGCACGTGCGCACACGCGAAGGCCTCGTTGCATCGTAGCTACTCAGCGTCTCTGAGTCACAAGATGATTCTGACATGACGAGCGTCTGAAGCATGTTGGGTTTTCCTTAAACTCCACCTGCTGTTTAGTTAGTGTGGCTCTCGGGATTTCACACTGATCACTCGCAGCCATGGTTTTTGATGCTTCAGGGCTCAGCGCGTGTGGGGCTCTCGTGTGATCTTCCAGCTCTCCCAGCTCCTCTGCAGGGAAGGCTCATCCCGTGACTTTTCGGACTGGGGACAAAGCTCATCGTAATTCAAAACTTTACCCCTCGGCTGCGGAGCTTGCAGGGCACGTGGTTCCCCTCACAAGAGCCGCACATGCGGGAGGGCTAAGAGCCAGCGGGCTCTCGTTGCTGCCCCTCAGAGCACTGCCGCCTTCTCTGTGTGGATTCCAGAGTCATCTCTCTGGGCACATGGATCCCTTCTGCTCAGAGGAGGCCAGAGATAGGGGTACCCCAGGATGACATCAGAACCAGCTTCTGCTTGTAGCTGTTTTTAAGTCGGTATTACTTTATGCAAAAGAATTCATGAGCGTAATTTTAAAAATGAGGTGCATGCGTCAACTTGTGCTGAGGGGACAGTCCGTGTGGCCTTCTGGAGCTCTTTCCAACATACGTCTATGTATTTGGTCAAATGCACACATGTGAAATCAAGCACACAGACAAGCATGTGGACATATGTACACACATACAGACATGTATACACAGATACATGCATGCTAACACTCAAATGCTTGCATGTGCATGTATCCATTGTTGCAATACAAACATACATACATGTATACACGCAAATACATATAATTGCCCATATTAGCATACGCACATAAACAAATACACAAGCACTCACATGTTAGCACAAGTGCTAACGTGTACATAAACATACACACAGGAAGCATGTGCACACATATATGTACTTGCACACTCGTGCACATGCATATCCACACACATACACATGTGAATACACACACATATACACAAACATGCAAATACATGCATACTTGCATGCAAACACATGTACTCCAACACATGAACACTCACATATGCATATACACAAACATACACAAAATCAAAATGCATGTACCTAGACGCAAACGCATGCACACATGAGCACACATGTTCACATGCAGTCACATAGGAAACAACAAATGTACAGAGGTCTCCCACTGCCATAGAAATATGAGCATGATCTTGAAACTTAGGACTACATCTCAGATGCACATGAGGGAGGAGCTGTTGCTGTGGAGGAAAGACTGCTGCTGTCAGGCCCTGGAGAGCTCAGTAGTTCTGTGCGCTGGTGTGGAAGCTTCCAGAGGAGGCTTCCGAGCAGTGTTGAAGGAGTGACCTGAGGTTTCCCTAGCTGCTTTGCATCAGTGTGAGAGGAGATGAGCTGAAAGAATGGCTGAGTGATTGGAGATTGATCCTTTCAGAAAACGCTTCTTTTGGGTCATAGCTGCTGGAATGTTCTGTGTTGTGCTGTGGGGAGCCGAGTGGCCCAGGCTCCTGCACCCGTCATACCTTCATGGGACAAGCTTTCAAGAACATGTTGAGACCTCATCGTCTTCCTGCTTACCCGGACTTGCAGCCCTGCCTGGACTGATCGCGCCGTTAGTGTTTGCAGCCAGGTACACCTTCTTGAAAGCATGTGTTTATTTAGCAAGAGTGCGTGGAAGTCTGCACTGGGCCTCCAGGAGTGTTCTGCTTTCGCTTCTTTGCGTCTTATTTCTGTTCTCTGGATTTCTCTCTGACTTCCTTTCACCCAGCTGGTTTCGTCCTTCCAGCTGTTCTTGGCCTAAACGTCACGTCCTCCGAGAAGCTTTCCTGAGTGTGATTTTACAGAAGCACTGAGATGTTCTCGTCAAGACCCGGGTCCCAGGAGCCCTGTGCTGGCGGGCCTTGGACATTGACTTTCTGGATCTCTGGTTCCTACTTAGAGTCTCCCCCCCCTGCTTCTCCTCTCTACTCAGGGCTTGGCACACTCTGTTTTTCTTTTTTATCATCTAATGGGGGTTTTCGACTTCCCAGTGGGTGCTCGGCCTGGAGAGCACTGCCAGGAAGAGAGCGGTGCGGTGCCACGGGGCGCGCCTCCGCCTGCTGCCCACTTTGTGGCTGCTGTCTTAGCCCTCGTGTCCCCAAGACTCCACCCCGGCCTTTCTGGGCTCTGCAGACAGGGTCCTGCGGGGCTTAGTGTTGAGTCAGCTGAGACTCCTCACAGGTCTTTGTCTCCAGAACCGCCCCCCCCAGTCTCCTCACCAGCCCCTGCCTTTCTCTCCCTTTGTGTTCCAGATTTGTCTAAAAGCTTCCTGTGTGGTTTCACTGCCGTTCTGAGAGGCAGATGAAGAAAGCAGCGTCCCTTTCTGCTAAATCGGAATCCTCTGAAGTCGTTTTATGAGCTGGAGATTCCAAGGCAGCAGGCGAATGCCCAGAGGCTATGAGTCAGAGCAAGATGGCAGTACCAGCCTGTAGCCCTGAGTGTCCTGCCCGCCATCCCCACTCCTCCCTCAGGCACCAATTCACGCAGGCACGGAGCCATCCCCCTCCCCCAGGCACGGAGCCGTCCCCCTCCCCCAGGCACGGAGCCATCCCCCTCCCCCAGGCACAGGCACGGAGCCGTCCCCCTCCCCCAGGCACAGGCACGGAGCCGTCCCCCTCCCCCAGCACGGAGCCGTCCCCCTCCCCCAGCATGGAGTCGTCCCCCTCCCCCAGCATGGAGTCGTCCCCCTCCCCAGGCACGAAGCCATCCCCCTCCCCCGGCACGGAGCCGTCCCCCTCCCCCAGGCACGGAGCCGTCCCCCTCCCCCAGGCACAGGCACGGAGCCGTCCCCTCCCCCAGGCACGGAGCCGTCCCCCTCCCCGGCATGGAGCCGTCCCCCTCCCCCAGCACGGAGCCGTCCCCCTCCCCCAGCACGGAGCCGTCCCCCTCCCCCAGCACGGAGCCGTCCCCCTCCCCTGGCACGGGTTGTGTTGCAGAAGTTCATCAATCTTGAAAAGGTTGAACAGTCCCTGGCCGATACCAGGCCGCATCCCGCTGGGGATCCTTTCGGCTCCTGTGGTAGCACATGATCTACTCAGGACCTAGGCTGAGCTTGTTTGCTTTAGAGTTGGGCAGAAGTAACTCCAGTCTCCCTTGGACCTGAAAACATGACTCCCCAGGACCTCCCATGGGCAACGGGCGCTGAGCTACAGCCATCGCCACATGGCACTGTCTGAGGTGGAAGTGCACCCAGCTAGCAGCCAGCACCCAGCCAGCACCCAGCACCTAGCACCCAGCCAGCACCCAGCACCCAGCACCCAGCCAGCACCTAGCTAGCAGCACCCAGCCAGCACCCAGCACCCAGCTAGCAGCCCAGCACCCAGCCAGCACCCAGCACCCAGCCAGCACCCAGCAAGCACCCAGCCAGCACCCAGCACCCAGCCAGCACCCAGCCAGCACCCAGCCAGCACCCAGCACCCAGCTAGCGGCCCAGCACCCAGCTAACACCCAGCACCCAGCCAGCACCCAGCACCCAGCTAACACCCAGCACCCAGCCAGCACCCAGCACCCAGCCAGCACCCAGCACCCAGCACCCCAGCACCCAGCCAGCACCCAGCACCCAGCCAGCACCCCCAGCACCCAGCCAGCACCCAGCACCCAGCCAGCACCCAGTGTCTGAGCTCCCTGAGAGTTGTGGCTGTTGCCCTGAGACCAAGGGATTTCCCAGAAGCTGCCCGGTTTCACCATCACAGGAGAGATCGTGGTGAGCACAAACTGCTAAGCTGAAAAGGCAAAACTTCTGTACCTTGAGGCCCGGGTTTCACTAAGTGACAGGATGTTGGCACATGAGCCAGCACCATCCGGCTGGTGTCTGTGCGTGAGAAGCACATGCTGCCTCACTCCAGGCAGCGGACCTGCCTCAGGGCCGGGCTGGCTGCTGGCGAGCATCCTAAGGCCTCGCTCTGCGCAAGTCACAAGGCCACCCCCAAGATGGCGGTCTCATCCCCCACGAGGGCCCTGAGGGATTGTGTGCTGGTGGGAAAGGTCAAGCCGTTCTGTTCTTGCGGTCCTCTCTCAGACACGGCGCCCGCCTACCGCTGCTGCTCTTTGTAAACGAAGTCCCTTGGCACAGCCCATGTGCAGGACCAGGGGCATAGAGGGCGCAGATCCTGGGCTGTGGAGGTGTGATCAGGGCACCACATGTGCTGACAGCTGGTTGGCAAAGTGAGGAAGCCTTGGTTCCTGGCCTCTAACAGAGCCGTGCGTGTGTGTGTGTGTGTGTGTGTGTGTGTGTGTGTGTGTGTGTGTGTGGTATGTGCACGTTAGCAACAGAAGGACAGAGTAGCAACACACTGTGTGTGCATGATATGTTTATGTGTGTCTTTGCATATGTAGTGTGTTTGGTATATGAGTGTATGTGCATTTGTTTGTGTTCATGTGTGTGGGTGCACTTGCATGTGATGCGTGCATGTGCATTTGTGTGTTCACGCGTGTGGTGCACTTGCATGTGATGCGTGCATGTGCATTTGTGTTCACGCGTGTGGTGCACTTGCATGTGATGCGTGCATGTGCATGTGTGTTCACGTGTGTGGTGCACTTGCATGTGATGCGTGCATGTGCTGTGGTGGCCACAAGACAATCTTGGATGTGATTCTCCAGGTGCCTGATCTTGATCTGTGTCTTGAGAGCGGGTCTCTTGCTGGAACTCGCTGGGAAGGCTGGTGAGTCCAGGGTCCTCTTGCCTCTGCTTCTCGGTGCCCAGCGCCATGTATGCCCACCCAGCGCCATGATGCCCAGCGCCATGATGCCCAGCGCCATGATGCCCAGCGCCATGCATACCCAGCGCCATGCATACCCAGCGCCATGCGAGCCCAGTGCCATGATGCCCAGTGCCATGATGCCCAGTGCCATGATGCCCAGTGCCATGATGCCCAGTGCCATGCGAGCCCAGTGCCATGATGCCCAGTGCCACGCGAGCCCAGTGCTATGATGCCCAGTGCCACGCGAGCCCAGTGCCATGATGCCCAGCGCCATGCGCGCCCAGCGCCATGATGCCCAGCGCCATGCGTGCCTAGCTTTTTGCTGGATGGGCTTTAGGGTCAAGCTCAGATCCTCTGCCTGCAAGGTCAGCACTCTGGTGCCCGAGTGCTCCCCAGACCCCACGTCTGCTCTGATGCAGTTTCCTGAGCACAATAATGCCAGTATTATGATGTCTAGCAGGTGCCCATGAGCACAATAATGCCAGTATTATGATGTCTAGCAGGTGCCCAGGGAACGATGACTCACTCCTGTCATCAAAGAGAGGGAAAAGGAGCCAGAGAGGGCTTCCTGGAGGGGGCAGAGTCTCAACTGACATTCAAAAGCTGACCTCAACCCAGGACAGCCCTGTTCACAGGCTTCCCAGAGCGCTTGATTCTGTTCACGGGCTCCCCAGAGCGCCCCAGTCCATCCACGGGCTCCCCAGAATCCCTGGCTCCATCCGTGGGCTCTGCAGAGCTCCCGGGCGCCTTTCCCTTCAGGAAACACCTGCACAGCTCCTCAGGGTGCTGTGAGAAGTGCTTTCGACCCGTGTGGCAGAGCGCAGGGTTCTGCTCCGGCGGCAGGCAGCAGTAATATTAAAAGTAAACAGGAGCGGCTCAGCACTGCTCCGTCAGCCTGCATTCCGCTCTTGCCAAAATAGCCTTGTAAACATCAAATTTTGAGAAAGCGATGGGAATTATGTTAATCATATCCCTAAGAGCACTCAAGCAAAGGGCTGTTTATTGAAAATATTGACATGATGGAGAAACCTGTTGGAGCGATCATTCCTTGGGGCTTTCTGGGGTGTCACCGAGGGAGCAGGGAGCCTCTCCTGACTGACGTGGGGATGGCTTGGCAGATGGAGGAGGCGGCAGCGTGAAGGGCGGCAGGCGAGGCTTTGCAGCCGCGGGGAGCACGGCCGCCCCGCTGGTCCTTGTGGCACACAGGGTCGGGCGGTCTCACTGTATCCGGCCTGCCCGCGCCTCGGCTCTAACTGAAGAGGGTCTGGATGTCCTCCGCCTGTGGGCTCCCGGCAGTGGGTGGGTTCCGGGACTCCGCAGCCTGCAGGTCCCTCCCAGGCTCGTGTCCTGGGTGGAGGCGACTCCATTGTGTCTCTAACCGCCTGGAACAGGTCAGTGGTCACTCTGAGACAGGAGAACTGGAAGGCAGGGAGCTTTGGGGAAGCTCTGGTGGAAGTCTTGCCAGCGAGCATGCTGCCGTCAGCGGTTGAGCTGTCGCTCTGAGACTCGACTTTGAGTCTGGAGGTTCTGGGTTTGAATCTAGATCCTGACCCTGGGCAGGACCTGGAGTCCTCGGGTGTGGAGAGGGTGAGGAAGAGGAGGAAGAGAACGCACAGGCCGCGGTGCGCAGGACTCAGCAGCCCACACCCCTGCTCTGTCTTGCTCGTCCCTCCACCCACACTGTGGGGGTCACTCTTGTGTCAATGGCCCTCGCTTGGCTGGGGAGAGTTTTAGGAAAGCACTTGAGGTGACTTAACATGGACAGGATGCCCAGAGGTACTGAGTGCAGGCTGACAAGACAGAGGCGGCCAGGGACACAGCCAGACAGCGGGGTCTGGGGGGGGGTGACAGGGCTGACCAGACAGAGGCGGCCAGGGGACATAGTCAGACAGCGGGGTCTGGGGGGGGTGACAGGGCTGACCAGACAGAGGCGGCCAGGGGACACAGTCAGACAGCGGGGTGTGGGGGGGTGATAGGGCTGACCAGACAGAGGCGGCCAGGGGACACAGCCAGACAGCGGGGTGTGGGGGTGTGGGGGGGGGTGACAGGGCTGACCAGACAGAGGCGGCCAGGGCACACAGCCAGACAGCGGGGTGTGGGGGGGTGACAGGGCTGACCAGATAGAGTCAGCCAGGGGACACAGCCAGACAGCGGGGTGTGGGGGGGTGACAGGGCTGACCAGACAGAGGCGGCCAGGGGACACAGCCAGACAGCGGGGTGTGGGGGGGTGACAGGGCTGACCAGACAGAGGCGGCCAGGGGACACAGTCAGACAGCGGGGTCTGGGGGGGGTGACAGGGCTGACCAGACAGAGGCGGCCAGGGGACACAGCCAGACAGCGGGGTGTGGGGGTGTGTGGGGGGGTGACAGGGCTGACCAGACAGAGGCGGCCAGGGCACACAGCCAGACAGCGGGGTGTGGGGGGGTGACAGGGCTGACCAGATAGAGTCAGCCAGGGGACACAGCCAGACAGCGGGGTGTGGGGGGGTGACAGGGCTGACCAGACAGAGGTGGCCAGGAGACACAGCCAGACAGCGGGGTGTGGGGGTGTGTGGGGTGTGTGGGGGGTGTGGGGTGTGTGGGGGTGACCCAGCTGGCTGGGTGGAGGGGCAACAGGACACAGACAGACTAATGGCCTTCATGCTGCGGTCTCTTGCTGTTTCGCGTCTGTCACTCTCCGCATGACCTCATGACCTTGCAATCTCCATGTGACTAGGTGGCCCTAGGGAAGCCCAGAGATCAGAAGTGGGGGCCCCAAATCCTTGGTCTTTCTTGGAGTCCTTTGCTTCTGGAAGAAGCACTGTTCTCTGAATGAGGGAGCTGTGGGTCGCTGCGTCCACATCCACGTGTGTGGACGCTGCCCCTGGCCTGCATCGACCACTCTTTTTCCATCGCAGCTTGGGGAGACAGAGACGGGGGCTGGAACTGGGACTGCTGCTGGAGCTGTGGTGGCGGGAACTTGTTTTCTTTCTTTCTAATTATATTTCTATATTTCTATTTATATCCTTTTAAGCCTTTACAGATGAGTTTGTGTCATTTCGCCCTGTTGCCCAATCTCGACTCCCCACTTTCTTCCCCTGCAAACCTTTTCCCACCTGTCTCCCTCCCTCCACCACCTCTCTGCTCTCATGTCCCGTGTGTAGCTTGTGGAGTTCCTTCTTGGGGACGGCTATTGACATGCTTGTGCCATTGCTGGAGCAAGAACAATGCACCATGGGCGTGCCACGGGGTGCCTCCTCCTCCTCCTCCTCCTCCTCCTCCTCCTCCTCCAGCCATGGGCGTGCCACGGGGTGCCTCCTCCTCCTCCTCCTCCTCCAGCCATGGGCGTGCCACGGGGTGCCTCCTCCTCCTCCTCCAGCCATGGGCGTGCCACGGGGTGCCTCCTCCTCCTCCTCCAGCCATGGGCGTGCCACGGGGTGCCTCCTCCTCCTCCTCCTCCTCCTCCTCCTCCTCCAGCCATGGGCGTGCCACGGGGTGCCTCCTCCTCCTCCTCCTCCTCCTCCTCCTCCTCCTCCTCCTCCAGCCATGGGCGTGCCACTGGGTGCCTCCTCCTCCTCCTCCTCCTCCTCCTCCTCCTCCTCCTCCAGCCATGGGCGTGCCACTGGGTGCCTCCTCCTCCTCCTCCTCCTCCTCCTCCTCCTCCTCCAGCCATGGGCGTGCCACTGGGTGCCTCCTCCTCCTCCTCCTCCTCCTCCTCCTCCTCCTCCAGCCATGGGCGTGCCACGGGGTGCCTCCTCCTCCTCCTCCAGCCATGGGCGTGCCACGGGGTGCCTCCTCCTCCTCCTCCTCCTCCTCCTCCTCCTCCTCCTCCTCCAGCCATGGGCGTGCCACGGGGTGCCTCCTCCTCCTCCTCCTCCTCTTCCTCCTCCTCCTCCTCCAGCCATGGGCGTGCCACAGGGTGCCTCCTCCTCCTCCTCCAGCCATGGGCGTGCCACGGGGTGCCTCCTCCTCCTCCTCCTCCTCCTCCTCCTCCTCCTCCTCCAGCCATGGGCGTGCCACGGGGTGCCTCCTCCTCCTCCTCCTCCTCCTCCTCCTCCTCCTCCTCCAGCCATGGGCGTGCCACTGGGTGCCTCCTCCTCCTCCTCCTCCTCCTCCTCCTCCTCCTCCAGCCATGGGCGTGCCACTGGGTGCCTCCTCCTCCTCCTCCTCCTCCTCCTCCTCCAGCCATGGGCGTGCCACTGGGTGCCCCCTCCTCCTCCTCCTCCTCCTCCTCCTCCTCCTCCAGCCATGGGCGTGCCACTGGGTGCCTCCTCCTCCTCCTCCTCCTCCTCCTCCTCCAGCCATGGGCGTGCCACTGGGTACCCTCCTCATCTGTGATCGCTCCCTTTTTGTGGTGACTGTTGCTAGGCCAAATCTTAGCAACCAAATCTTAGCAAGTCTCTGGAGCGGTCACAGCTACACTGGGCTCATGGATGCTGTATCCAGAAGATTCTATCTGTTCACACCCCTCCCCGCCTTCAGACTCTTACATTCTCACTGCCCCCTCTTTGAGCCTCAGGTTGTGGGAACAGAACAGGGGACAAGTGACTCTTTTCTTTAGTCCAGCAAGGAGCTTCTTTTGCTTATGCTTCCTGGGGAATTTGGGAAGACATGTGGCAGAGGTGCAGCGGGCACCAAGGCCTTCTGGATCGCTGTGAGAAGGGGCCAGGCTAAGGCTGTCCGCAGAGAGACTGGCGCCTGGCAGTGTGCCTGGCTGGGGCTTTCCACCAGGAATCCTTGGGCTTCGGTTAAACATCTCTGTTCTGTCCAGTGCATGGAACATTTACATTTGGTTGTAAGATGATGTCTTAGGGCTGCACAGACAGTTCAGTCAGCAAAGCAAGTCCAGAGACGTGGGTTCAGTCCCTCGTGTCGAGCATGGTGTGCACTGCAGAAGTCGGGACCCGCAGTTCCTGGTCACTCGGCCGGGCTCCTGATACTGGAAGAGCTTCGTGATGGAGAGAGACTCAGGGCTGGAGAAAGGAAAGGAAGGCAGGGACGCAATTCTCAGATTTCTGACTACCACATGCATGTGCTCACATGTTCATTTGCAAACACACAGACACACACGCACTGGTGGATAAAAAGCTCCTTTTCTGCAGAACTTGATAAAGCCTCTGGAAAGGGACTTTTCGGGAGTTGATGCTTCTGCAATGTCGCGGGATATGTTATCATTCTGCAACATGCGATTCTTGAAGGAGACGGCGGCTCCAGTGGACAAGCCACCAGGAGTGGCACAGACGAGGGAAGACAGCCTTTGGAACCAGGCCTCAGGCAGGAGAGGTGACAGAGCCTTGCCAAGGTGGGATTTGGGGCTCCCAGTGAGCACGCCCTTGGCAGGTTCCTGGTAGAGGGTGACATCTGGTCCCAGGCAGCTGGGGGCCTAGCCCCCCCTCCTGCCCTGGGAGGTCTCGCTTCAAGGTGTTTCTTGGGATTTTATTTTTCCTTGTGCTCCCGGGGGCTTCTCTCCTGAAATAACAGGTCCCCTAGGAAGGACGGTGTAGCTGTTTCTCCTCTCCACCCTGCTGTCACTCCGTCTTGCCTTTATGGGGTACCCCTCACTTACTCTGGGGATCTTTGCAGCCAGCGCTGCTCCTCTGCCTGGATTCTGCTGCGCCTGCCCATCAGCTGTGTTCTCCGCTTGCTGGATGGAGCGAGGCGGGGCGTGTCTGGCGAGCAGGTGCCCCGCGGCGGTCAGGAGCTCTGGCATGGGATGCTTGGTGACCAAGGGGGCAGGACTCCACTCCCGGACCTACAGCCAACGGCAGAGCTGCCACGCTTTGTATTTCTCTTGCTTAGGTCCTCACTGTGCCGCAGGACTTGTGTTGTGACATTCTGGGATCCAAGACTGTCCCTGGTGCCCTCCTGAATTTGCGGCGTCACGTTGCCCTTCTCGGCATGAGGACCACCCCCCTAGGCAGCTCAGCCCTCACACAAACAGGATCAGGCAGGCCCACGCCGTCCCTCTGGCCTAGCAAGTGTCCGAGACGCTGGCAGTCAGCACGCTGAGTTTGCCCGTGGGCCGCTCCGCTAGCTGCAGTCACACTGAAACCCAAGGCTGACGCGTTTCTTGGGATTCTGCTGCGTGGCAGGCAGTGTTTGTCACTCTCCTATTTCTGCATCAACCTTCTTCCCACCACAGGGCTGATAATTTTGTCCCCAGGGAGATGGTATTTAAGACGATTAACAAGCCTGAGGACTTGCAGACAAACGTGTGCGGTGACATGTGCTGGCAGATAAGCAGAGCCCGAAGGTACCAGGCTCACCTTGCCGCCGAGACACCGCTGAGACGCCACTGAGCCCCTGCCCGTGAGTCAGAGCCGTGGCGTCACCTTGGTTTTCTTTGCCCCACAAAGCTACCTGCAGATCCCCGTAACTGCCCTGCCAGAGATGCTGGGATCCAGCCTTCTCCTGCGCTCTGTGCACAAACCTTGTCCAGTCGGAGCCAGTCCTATCTGGCTGGCCTGACCTGTGTTAGCTTTTCGGCCTGGCATGAGGAGAGCCCACCCTTCCCCATACCCTTTGGTGTCGGTGCAGCTCAGTGAACAACTCGGGGACACCCCCTGGCTCCTCCCACCATGACCACCTCACCTCTCCCCACTGACCTTTGTCTTCCACCGAACAGGAGAATTTCTCCACTGGACACTGTCCCCAGTGGCCCAGCTCCTCCAGTTTCCAGCACTGCCCTGCTCTTTCCTGGAATTTCCTTTGCCCTGTCTGTCACGGGCTGAGTCATTATCTTTCTGACTTACAACTCATGATTCCTTTCAGAGGAAATGTCTCTCCTGGACCCAGTGTCTGAAAACTTTACTTCAGGTAGAGATAAAGACTCACACCGAACATGTGGCAAGACCATGTTCATGGCGATTGGATGTGGACAAGATGGTTTCATCCTTCTACAAGGGCACTGTGTCTGGTCGCCCCGGCTTCGAGGTCCTCTCACTCATTTGGGCTTTCTCAGGGGGCGTCTGTAAGTCAGTCTTTGTGACTGTGCACTGTACAGCCGTCCTCGAGAGTCAGGCTTCAGCGATGGATAAGCAGCACCAAGGCCATGTGTGGTGCATGGACACAGCAGCCAGCAAGTGGACGCAGCAGAAAGGCTGCGCTGCAGAGCTGTGTGCAGCACATGACCACACAGGCGGCACGTGACCACACAGGCGGCACGTGACCACAGCAGGCGGCACGTGGCCACAGCAGGCGGCACGTGGCCACAGCAGGCGGCACGTGGCCACACAGGCGGGCTGCGCTGCAGGAGGCGGCACGTGTCCACAGCAGACGGCACGTGACCACGCAGGCGGGCTGCGCTGCAGGAGGCAGGGCTCAACGTGGCACCTGGTGTGAGATGTTCTTCGGGAATGTGGAGATGAGATCTGTCCTCGGGCTTGGGCTGCGCCCTTTCCCTCACGCAGGGTCAGCCTTCCTCCCCTCCCCGGCCTCCTGTGTGCCTGCTACTGTGCCTATGGACGACCACTCTTCAGTTGACCACGGCGACGACCACACATCACCGTCTGATTTGGAGAACGCAGTGCTGGGCTGACCTCTCTCGGCTCCCAGACCCCAGCCGTCTCCACGGGGTGGGCGATGCTAGGAATGTCCTCTGGTGTGAGGCCGTGGTTCGCCCTCCACGGGGAGGAAGGAAGGCGTGAGCCACGGCTGACCCTGCATGGGCAGCAGACACGGCCACCTGGCTCCAACCCTCAGCTTCTACCTTGACTGTGTGATGTCATGAGATCACTTGAAGGAGACTCTGGAACATTCTAATGATGGGATTTGGGATAAAAGATAACAAAAGGCTGCTTTTTAGTGTGTAGATATGATGCTTAGGAGCCAACCGAATTCCAGCCGAAGGCTAGATGGCCACCCAGGTACCCATTGGAAGCATGAGCACACGGACTGCACGGCGTTGACACATCTCTCATCCACTTGGGCAGATAGACAGGTCTCTAGACTGCTATCTGCATGTGTACGCCCATCCTCTGTTTCGCTCTGAACTCTTTGAGAGATTCCTAGGATCAGACGCCACACTTCAAAAACTGGCACCTTATTCTTTGAAGCCTAGACTCACTTTTCCTGCATAATTAATTGGAATAACATCATAAAAGACGACCAAAAACCAAAAGAAATCAAGTAGTAAGTGTTGACGCGATAATTAGCCTTCCTAGTTGGAATGTTTACGGACTGGGTCTTCCGTTCCTCTTCCCAAAGCCTGGCGGGCAGAGAGGGAATCTGAGGGGTGGGTTGCCCTTGTCCCCCATGTCATCAGTAGGGGCAGCTGGAAGCTGCAGGCTCCACATGCCTGTCATGCGAGGCCCCACATCACGGCTGTTTTGGCTCAGCTGCGGTCTCCTTGATCCTTGGCTTAGAGGACTCAGGAGCCGGAGCATGCTCTTGGCGACAGGGTCAGGGCTGCGCCAGCGTCCTGAGTCTCCCAAAGTGTAAATGGAAGTATGACACATTTCGAACAGGTCCCAGCGGACATCTTCCATGAGGGTCTAGATTGTGACTGCTGAGTTCTTACCATACTGTATTTGCATAAACAGGCAGGGTGCTGACCCCAGGTCTGTAAGGGTGACCGGTGTGGATGAGAGCTTGTGTGTGGTCTAAACCCCGTCCACATATAAACTTCTTCAGTCCCTTCACAGTCCTGAAGATCAGCCATAACTTCAAGAGACCCGTGAGCAATGGGCATCTAATTAGTGATAGAGCAAGTGCAGAGCCTGGTATGGTGTCTCTGTGGAGTCCTGCAAAACGACCACCCCGCTGAACTCATCTCTCTCTCTCTCTCTCTCTCTCTCTCTCTCTCTCTTTCCCCGTCTCTCCTCTCCTCTCCTCCTTCTCCTTCTCTCTCCTTATGCATGAACACACATGATAGACGAGCACACGTGTGCACATACACATATATGACCAACAAGCATGCATGTACATATACACATACATGACAGAGAAGCACGGATGTGCACATACACATGATAGACAAGCACATATGTGGACGTACACACTAGATAAGCACACATGTACAATCCATACATGATAGACAAGCACACATATACACATGCACAATAGACAAGCATACATTTGCACATACACATACATGATAGACAAGCACGCATGTGCACATACACATACATGACAGACAAGCACACATATGCACATACATACATACACAGCTCAGGGGATGGTCTGCCACTGGAGACCCTGTCTCCTCCTCATCTCACCTGATCTCTGTGCATGCGCTCTGTTGCTAGAGTCTTACCTGCAGACTTCAGAAGATGGAGAGCATAGTGACTTTGCTTTTGTGCCTATTTCCCTAGGGGTGGCTTGTTGGCATTTGCTGTGTGCCAGGCTATGAGCCGTAGCCACTGCTGCTAACTCCCCAGTTTTGCCAACCTTGTGGCGGCTTCTGAACCCCATTTTCAAGGTAGAGCAGGTTCAGAGTGCAGGCATGACAGGTTCCAAGTCGTGTCCGCAGGAAGATGTGTAGGTGGAGATTTAGCAGATGCCTCTAGGGTGTGTCGGCCTCGCTGTCCTCTGTAGAGCCCGTCAGCGTGGAGCCTGGTCGGAGCTCAGCTGTGGTTGGTGAAGACGGTCTGGCATTTCTGTCTGGCCCATAGCTTTTCATGTCTCGAGGCAGTTATGTTGACATTATTAAGCTAGTAAGACTTGATTTCACTGGTGTTATCCAGAACTAATTATTTCTGGTGGGGTTGCCACTACACTGGGAAGCATTAAGATGGGCACCACTGTTGGGGGACATGCCACATTTCCCTGCTGGGTCTCACCAGTCGCCACAGGAACAATCAAAACAACAGGCAGACAGGTAGGGCATTCTTTAGCCTTTATGCTTCAGAATTTATTCAGACTCATAACTAGTGCATTGGGCAGATACTTACATGTGCATACGCACATGCAGACCACATACAAGCATCCCTCGCATATACACACATATGCGTGCATAAAAACTCATGTCTTTTATACTGAGATTCCTCTGAGATGCTAGAAATGGGAGCCTAACACACCCTCTCAGCACAGTTGTCCCTTCATGAGACACGCAGCTGGTCCTGTGAACACGCAGGCCGGCATTGAAGTGTGGTTCTTCCTGTGTTCTTGACCATGCCAAGATGGTGGTGGATGTGGCGGAAGAGGAGGGTCAGAGTGTTGTCAGACGCTGTGAACAGCCCTGGCAGGGCCCTGCAGTGGCCTCTGCTGGCCAGTGTTGCAGCCACGAGTGTCCTGGTGCTGTGGAGGCGTGGACGGCTCTGCATGGCTCCATGTCTTGGTACAATCTTCTCTCAAATCCGCTACACTGTATTTCGCTCATAGGAAACTAAGGTATGGAAGGATGGCCAGGTTCCCCACATCTCTGGAATTCGAGGCGAGGTGTTTGGATATCAACTCTCTCACTTCGGGGTTGCTCACACTTTATCAGGACCATGTAAAAGGTCATCAGTATAAACAGGGGGAGCTAGAGGCCTGGACTAAATCGGAAGGTGAATGAGGCTTTGGGTGGAATTCGGGGTGACTGTATTGTGCCGTGCAGTGCGGGCTGAAGTTCCCCTTGGGGCTGAGGCCGGGCAAGCTGCTCTTACAGTCTGGCTAGCGTCCCTCCGGAGACTGGACACACCTTGGAATGGGGGCGAGTGGAGCTCCTACCTCGCTCACAGCTGCAGGCGCTGGCCAAGTCACGTAGCTGCCTGGGCATCTTTCCCGCAAGCCCCTGGACCACCCAGCAGAGCGGCTCTAGCTGCTGCGTCCTCGCCCTGACGTGGCTTCAGGGCCAGGCCAGCCGTGGGCTCAGGGTTGGAGCTGATGGTTGTCAGGGACAGACATGACCAGGGCTTTTGTAAAGGCACGGGGGGGGGGGGGGGGGAGGCGAGGAACCTGGAAGCCCTCTCTCCTGACGCCTCCTGGTCCCATCTGTCTCCTCATCCCCCATGTCTCGGGGGGACACCAAGATCTGGAGGCAGGCCTGGCAGTGGAGACGCGGGTTGTTAACAGCTCTGTGTTTTAACGAGCTGCTGAGTGAGTCTGTGCCTAGCTGCTCCTGTCTTCTCAGGCGGCTGCAGGTGTTCACAGCCGCCTGGGTTCTCGCTCCGCAGCAGCACGATGCCAGCTCTCCCCAGGGGCTCCGCGCCGAGGTGGATCAGAGAAGAGAAAGAGCAGATTTTGCCTCCACTGACGCAGCCCCAGCCTAGCATCACGTGCCACACCCACAGACACCATCCTTCCTGACCCCTCACCAGAGTCGCCCTGAGCACACTGCCGAGGTCTGAACACACCAGCTCCGGATGTCTTCTGGCACAGAACCCATTAGCAGGGCTGTCTGAGCCTCATCTCTCAGCGCTGCTGAGCTGAAGTGCTGACAGGCGCCCGCCACGCTGCCGGGAAGCCCCGCCCAGCGAGTGTCTGTCTGCCCGGGGCTGCTGAGGGCTCGAGATGGGAAGGAATGCAGTGGTGGGCTGAGCAGGGGTGTGTGAGAGACTCGGGGGCCCTCGAAGCTCCCGGCATGTGTGGCACACGCAGCACATGTGACACACGCAGCACTTGTGGTACACATAGCACATGTACACGCAGCACACGTGCACACATCACATGTGGCACATGAGCACACACAGCACATGTAGCACATGCAGCACATGTGGTACACACACATGCAATACATGCAGCACATGTGGACACGCATTACAGGCAGTGCATGCAGCACATGTACACACCACATATGCAATACATGCAGCACATGTGGTACACACAGCATATGCAGCACGTGCAGCACATGTGATACACGCAGTGCAGTTGGCACACACAGCACATGTACACGCAGCACATGTACACGCAGCACATGTGGACACGCAGCACATGCAGCACATGTGAACACGCAGCACATGCAGCACACGCAGCACACGCAGCAGGCTCTGCATTGCCACATGAACAGCTTCACAGCGCAGCTGGCCCATGGCTCCCACTGGTGCTGCCCCCCTTTTCCCTCCCAGATGGTCACCCAAGCTCTCGGACAGCCATGGCGGGCAGTGGCAGAGCGAGGCGGCCTCTCAGTGTTCCGTGGCGTTGCACGCAGGCTGACCCTTGGCTGAAGCGTTGTTTCTGCCAGCGCCATGGGGCGGTTTATAGGGTGTGCCCAAGAAGCAGTCGGATGCACACAGGTACGTGGTTTGCCTGTGGCTCAGGATGATTCATTTAACAGGTTCTGGGATTTAAGATGGTATGAAAGTGTTCCGATGCGCCCTGGCTTTCTGCATGCAGAGAAGCTTGAGGCACCAGTGGTCCCTGGAAAAATCTGCTCTCTGAGCAATGGTCTCACCTGCCTGTGGTGGGCGTAGAGCTGACTCAGGAGCGGCAGGCTAGTTGTGGTGGTCGGAAGGTCAGGTGCATTGCAAGTGTTCCAATGTATGGTAGCTGTATTGGGATATAGTCTCGTTGTAAACTGAGAAATAGCTATGTAGAATAAAAGGTTCTAAGAAATTGGCTCATACAATTATGTAGGCAGTCTGGAATGTTCAGAGTGGCCTGGCAGAAGGGCCGAGGCTGCGGTTCAAGTTAGAAGGTCATCTTTGATGGAATCCTTCTTGCTCCAGGGACCTGGGAGGTCATTCTGTTCAGACCTTCAGCTGGGCTGTGTTTTGCATATGAAACTCTGGCTGAACTTTAGTCTCTGCTGCTGGGCTTGTAAGGGGACGGCTGGGTTGACGTGTCTACAGGGGCTTGATGCTATTAGGAGAAATAATTAGGTTGAGGCTCATGATTGAGTCCTGGTGTTTTTATAAGAGGGAGAGAGGACAGAACACACACACACTCATGCACACACACACTCACATATGCACACACACACTCACGTGCACACACACACATATACTCACGCACACACACACTCACATATGCACACACACACTCACGTGCACACACACACATATACTCACGCACACACACATATGCACATACACACACATACTCATGCACACACACACACTCACACGCACACTCTCTCTCTCTCACACACACACGCACACACATTCCCGTCCTCCAGGCTTAGGATTGCTGACCCCCCAAAGAAACCAGGTTCCTACTTTCCCACCTTCTTTTCCTCAGGCGTCAGCCAGACTTCTCTAGAAGCCCGCACAGGGAGAGGCTCTGTCTCCTCCCACCACGTCTGCCGATCTGCAGGTTTCTAGCCTGTGCTATGTAGGTGGGTGGCCATGCTCAGAGCGGCTCGCTCCTGGCCACTGTGTGCAGTTCATTCCAAAGCTGCCATTCCTGCACTTAGGAAGTTCGATCCTTCACGCCGAAGGACCGCAGCACCCCCCCCACACTGTCTGGTGCTTCCTCCCACGCAAGCAAGAGGGCTTGGACTCCAGCCTTCTCCCAAGGACTTGCAGAAGCATAGGATTGTGGGAGACTTTCTGGAGACTGCAGTTCTGACCCTTCGCTCTCCCCAAGTGTCGGGCTGTGCTGATTCTCAAAATGAATTACATGTATATCACCCGTGATGGTGGCTGGACCCACCGAGGAGCTCCTGAAAGACAGCCTCCCCCACCTGCATCTGTCACTGTCCACGCGAGGGGACGCTGCCTTCTTCAAGTGAGGCTTGACTTACAGTCTGAGGCCTCGCAGCATCCTGTGCTCAGCGGCTCTCCAGCGAGATACACACTGCGAGCAATGAATTATCCATGATTAATTACGAATAATGCAGCCTCCGCTTCCCCAGGCCCTTGATCTAAATATTTACCAAGAATCCTGACTGGATGCTCACTGTCTAAATTAACAGTGTTTCCTTTGAAAATGCAGGAGTGTTTTCATCCCAAGTTGGCTGCTGTTTGGGGAACACTCGGCGTGTGATGGGACAGAACCTGCCACGAGCTGGCGATGACGGGGCACTGCCTGCTGGTGACAGAACAGGGCAGAGCCTGGCTCAGAGGACACTGGGTTCCTGGGGTTTTCCGGAGACTCCAGGGTTGCTGACTGCTCGTGCTACATCCCACTTAGCCTGTGAGTATTCTCCAGGGGGCCTCAGAGGACCCATGGGTGTTGACCAGGATGCTTGGTACACTGGTCTCCTGTCCTGTGCAGCTCTGGTGGACGCCCAGGCTGGCTTCTGAATGAAAATGATCTGCCATGTTGAACATTCTGCTACTGTCTGGTCCCTCCTCTCTCAGGGCACCCTAAAGGGGTCCCAGGTGCCGGTCCCACCTGTCCTAGGGAAGCTAGGCTGAGTCAGGGGGAGCAACTGCTCCTCCTCCTCTATCAGGAGTGCTCCCAACTTGAGTTCGTGGCATCATTTGGCCACGGAAACGCTGGCTGGGATGGGGGCTGGCTGGGATGGGGGCTGCTGGGATGGGGGGCTGGCTGGGATGGGGGGCTGCTGGGATGGGGGGCTGCTGGGATGGGGGCTAGTTGGGATGGGGGCTGCTGGGATGGGGCTGGCTGGGATGGGGGGCTGCTGGGATGGAGGGCTGCTGGGATGGGGGCTGGCTGGGATGGGGGGCTGCTGGGATGGGGGGCTGGCTGGGATGGGGGGCTGCTGGAATGGGGACTGGCTGAGATGGGGGGCTGGCTGGGATGGGAGGCTGGCTGGGATGGGGACTGGCTGGGATGGGGTCTGGCTGGGATGGGGACTGGCTGGGATGGGGGCTGCTGGGATGGGGGCTGCTGGGATGGATGGGAGCTGGAGGCTGCTTGAGAAAGGCTTTCCTGAACACCAGAGAAGACATCAAGGCACCCTGCACCCTCTTCTTGCTCTTAAGCTGCCGTGGGTGCCAGAGCTAGTGTGGCCTCGACACTGGGGGCAGCTCGAGGCTGGAGGACAAACTTTGCGTCCCGAGCACCTCGCTGAGTTGTTCTCACACTCAGCCCTAGTGTTGTGCGTGACATGAAATAATAAATAGACCACATGTCTATTCATTTTACTATATTTACATATATATGTAGGCACATATGCGCACATGCATTGTTTTTGTCTGGTTGATACAGGTTTCAGCTAGTCCAGACTGACTGAATTTGTGACATAGCTGAGGCTGGTTTGAACTCCCAAACCTTTTCCCTGAGACTCCCGAGGGCTGGGATTACAGGCCGCCATGCCCGGCTTGCTTTACGATTCTTGTGGCGGAAGCTCCTTTCTCTCCTCTCCTCCCTCCTTGCTTTCTTCTGCTCGTTGTAGCGGAAATCATGCCTACCGAGTAATTTCCTTCCCAGCCACTGAATGCAGCTCTGTAACCTCTGAAGCCGCCATCGCAGGGGTACCTGCCCTGAAGAAGGCCTGGGTGGCTCCTGTGCCCCAGTCCAGCCCTCTCTGCAGCTTCATCTGGAGCAGCCCGTGAGTGTCCATGCTACCTCCTGCTCCCCCCGCCTCACCCCGTGCTGCCTACTCCCTGGCTTCCTTCACACAGCTCCGCTGAGGGTGTCTGGGATTCGAAGCTGCTCTCATCAGTGGCAGTGCGCCTTCCCGCGTTCTCCTAGTGACTGGCTCTGGCGCCATCACGTCTGCTGTCAGGTGGGCTCCAGCCAGGTGGCTCTGCTGCAGGGAACGTGTCCAGAGACCCACCCGATAGCCTACTGGACGTAATGTGGGGCAGATGCCCGGGGCCCTGTGGCATGCCATGGTACCGAGACAGCCCCACAACGTTTACCCAGGGACAGTGCAGAGACAGGAACCTTGTAGTCCCAGCCAAAGGGGCCCTGAGAAGGCGGTGCTCCATCACCCGTGACCTCGAGGGGTGAGGCATGGGCGCGCATCCCCATAAGGCTGGAGACCACCTTTGTGTGACAGAATCCTGCTCGGACCCTTGATAACTCCTCAGCAAACCCCAAAGCAAGGTGTGGAGGAACCCACAGAAGTCCCCGAGGTGCTTAAGGGTCCAGACTTGGTCCATCAAGGGTCCTGGGAAAAATGTGTGGATAAACTGGAAGTGTATCGGGCGCAATGTCCAACACACTGTTGACCTCACAAAGTCTAGCATCGGCTAAAGGCACCAAGATCCTTGGAGGCAAGGGATTGACAGCCACAGCAGTGTTCCTATGCTTAAGGGGAACATGAGAAAGGGTTCAGGGAAATGCCACTGGGTCCTTGTACGTCATCGGAGAGGAGGGCCCAGAGGAGAGTCAGGCATGCACAAGAAAGGACTCTCTGGGAATTGCGGGGGAGGCACTGGGGGATGGGGAGGGAGGGAGAGGGAGCAGGGGGTTTGGGGGGAGGAGGAGGGAGGGAGGGAACTGGTCTACTTATTAAGTTTGTATGAGCGGAAATAATAAAAAATGTATATAAAAACTGGAAGTGTATCGGGGTCCATGGCTGTGAACAAATGGAACCCCATCTCTACATTGGGGTGCATGGCTGAGAACAAATGGAACCCTATCTCTACATTGGGGTGCATGGCTGAGAACAAATGGAACCCTATCTCTACATTGGGGTGCATGGCTGAGAACAAATGGAACCCTATCTCTACATTGGGGTGCATGGCTGAGAACGAAAGGAACCCTATCTCTACATTGGGGTGCATGGCTGAGAGCAAATGGAACCCTATCTCTCCATTGGGGTGCGTGGCTGAGAGCAAATGGAACCCTATCTCTACATTGGGGTGCATGGCTGAGAGCAAATGGAACCCTATCTCTACATTGGGGTGCATGGCTGAGAACGAAAGGAACCCTATCTCTACATTGGGGTGCATGGTTGAGAACGAATGGAACCCTATCTCTACATTGGGGTGCATGGTTGAGAACGAATGGAACCTATCTCTACATTGGGGTGCATGGCTGAGAACGAGAGGAACCCTATCTCTACATTGGGGTGCATGGCTGAGAGCAAATGGAACCCTATCTCTACATTGGGGTGCATGGCTGAGAACGAAAGGAACCCTATCTCTACATTGGGGTGCATGGCTGAGAGCAAATGGAACCCTATCTCTACATTGGGGTGCATGGCTGAGAACGAAAGGAACCCTATCTCTACATTGGGGTGCATGGCTGAGAGCAAATGGAACCCTATCTCTACATTGGGGTGCATGGCTGAGAACGAAAGGAACCCTATCTCTACATTGGGGTGCATGGCTGAGAACGAAAGGAACCCTATCTCTACATTGGGGTGCATGGCTGAGAACGAAAGGAACCCTATCTCTACATTGGGGTGCATGGCTGAGAACGAAAGGAACCCTATCTCTACATTGGGGCGCGTGGCTGAGAACGAAAGGAACCCCATCTCTACATTGGGGTGCATGGCTGAGAGCAAATGGAACCCTATCTCTACATTGGGGTGCATGGCTGAGAGCAAATGGAACCCTATCTCTACATTGGGGTGCATGGCTGAGAGCAAATGGAACCCTATCTCTACATTGGGGTGCATGGCTGAGAGCAAATGGAACCCTATCTCTACATTGGGGTGCATGGCTGAGAGCAAATGGAACCCTATCTCTACATTGGGGCGCGTGGCTGAGAATGAAAGGAACCCCATCTCTACATTGGGGTGCATGGCTGAGAGCGAATGGAACCCTATCTCTACATTGGGGCGCGTGGCTGAGAACGAAAGGAACCCCATCTCTACATTGGGGTGCGTGGCTGAGAGCGAAAGGAACCCCATCTCTACATTGGGGTGCATGGCTGAGAACGAAAGGAACCCTATCTCTACATTGGGGTGCGTGGCTGAGAACAAATGGAACCCTATCTCTACATTGGGGTGCGTGGCTGAGAACAAATGGAACCCTATCTCTACATTGGGGCGCGTGGCTGAGAGCAAATGAAACCCTATCTCTACACCTCGTGCACTGATGCCCAGGCGCTGGATTTGTCCAAATGGAGCTGCATGGCCCTGGGCCTCCCCTCTCCTGCAGAAATCCCGCAGTGTGCACCTCTCTCTCAGCTTCTGGTGTGATCCCAGGTCTGCACGTGCATCCTCTCCTGGGAGTGCTCACTGTGGAGCCCCACATGGCTAAGTCCTCCTCTGTGTTGGATCCGAGTGGGGGAATCTGACCACCAGAAGCCAGGTGCAGGCACTAAGATCAAGAAGGCTACGGTGGGCTGGAGAGATGGCTTGGGGTTAAGATGCTTCCTCTCAAGCAGAAGGTCCTGAGTTCGGATCTCAGGTCCCACGCAAAAACACCAGGCATAAGTGGCAGCAGCCTGAACTTCTGTCCATGGAAGGTAGATCCTGGGCAATCCCAGAGTGAAGCAAAAAAGAGAGAAGCAGGATGATTCCCGAAGTCACACTCAGTCGTCCACAAGGACACACAATGCCCTCTCTCTCTCACACACACACACACAGGCACACGCACGTAAATTAACAATAAAATCATATATCGTAAAGGCTGCGGCTGGACAGGTGGAATGCAGAGCTGTAGTGATTGTCGGGTGGGCTCAGAGAGTGGAGGTGGGATGCTGAACTTGTGTTCTCAGGCTTTCCTTGTGGAAGGACAGATTGCAGGTCTGGTTGGTTTAGTGGGCAGACGCAGGGATCTCAGGGTCTGCTGCTGTGTTTCTGGAAGGAAATGCTTCTGTTCAGTAAAGTGCAAGAAGGCTCCAGCATTTAACCCTTGCTGCGCACCGCCCCCCCCATGCTGCCAGGAAGTCAGCGTCACTGTGAGGGTCCGAGAGCCACAGCTGGGCCATCCTGGGTTGGTGCTCTGGGTGTCCTGCCCGTTGTCTCTCACAGGGGACACTCCTGTGCACAGACCCCAAGACCGAGCAAGGACAGAGCCGCTCCTTGGGTTCTTGGGGGTTCTGATGTCTGACCCGCTTCCCGTGACAGGGCTGGACAGAGGCCGCCAGGCTCCCGGCGGAGATGGAGCAGCGCGCTCGCTGCCTGCTGCCCGACCTGCCTGCGCCGCGCCGAGGATAGAAGGTCCAGATGGAGACGGAGGGCCGCGGCATGGGGGAGGCTCCCAGGGGTCCTCCCATCATCTTCCTCTCGAGTCCCTTCTTGTCTTCTCCCCTTTTCTTCTTTCCTTCTCTGCACCCTCAGTTCCGGTGTTGGTGGGGTGGTCAGAGTGGTGCAGTCAGAGACGGGATCTCGGGGCTTTGTCTTCAAGTCTGAAGCGAGAACTCGGGCCTGATGAATGGAGTCTTCCTTGGCAACCGGCAGACAACGGCCTTGTGCTCATATGCGGAGCTAAACGAGCACCACAGAGCCAGGTGTGGTGGTGCAGGCCTGACCACCACCGGCTGAGGCAGGAGGATTGCCATGAGTTCAAGGCTTGGGTCGTATAATGAGATCCCGTGTCACAATATAAAATAAAATTTGAAAACCCAGATGAAAAGGTAACAGACGCCCCCGTGGATGGACTCCTCCACTCGAGGAGTGCGCTCAGTGCCTGGCTTCTGGGGCTCAAACTTCCCTTCACCTTGGGTCCACCCGTGGGAGAGTTCCCAGTGTTAGTGTGTTGGGGACTCCATGGGGAGCCCCAGGAAGAGGGTGCTGATAAGGCGCACAAGGGAGGGTGGACTTTTCGGCAATGTCTGGCTGGCCTGTTACCCCTATGGGTCTCGTTCTTTGGCATCCTTCTTGTTGAGTGAGGAGCCAGGAAGGAGGCCCAGAAGGGGTCGGGAAGGGCCCAGAAACCCCTGGCCTGGGTCCCAGGAGCCTCGCCCATGCCTGCACCCGTCATCCAGCTTTGACACAAGGGTGGCCAGCTCCGTGACTGAGGAGCTCTGGCCCTATGTCTTCAGTGTTCTGTGACTGGTGTGTCACAAGGCTGAGTCAGCACAAAATAAGCTGCCCTGAAACTGCAGCGATGGCTCAGGGGTTAAGACTCTGCCTTGAAAGCAGAAGGACCCAAGTTCAGATCTTAGGCCCCACATGAAAACACCAGGAAGAAATGGCAGTGGCCTGCACTTCCAGCCCTGGAGGGCAGAGTCTGAGAAATCCCAGAACAAAGCAAAAAGAGGCAGAAGCAATCCAGGATGACTTCTTGCTGGAGGGTAGTAGCTGCTGGGGGTGTCACTTGTGTTTCTGAATGTGTGCACTCTGAGGTCTGCGTGGTCCTCCACTGTGCACGCACTGGTACCAGGTGCGCACCAGACCCTGGGGAGGTGCAGGAGGCAGGGAGATAGCCATGTGCTTCACGAGACCCTCAGATGCGTGAGGCCATGAGATGTAGGGCCCAGCTAGACACCAAGTGAAAGATCCGAGTGAAGGGCTTGGGGCAGACGGGGCTGCGCTGCCAGGAGCAGGGACCCCAGTCTTGTCAGGAGTGAGGGTCAATCTGACTCTCAAGACTTTAGCCAGCATCAGAGGATGGAGCTGGTGGAACATGAGAGGAGTAGGTCACTTCGTACTTGGTGTTGTACTCGGGAGAACGCAGCGGAGCCCTGCAAGCCCAGAAAGGAGCAGAGAGTAGGAGGATGCAGAGCGAGGCTCAGGATGCTGCAGTCAGGTGCATGAGGCTCAGGATGCTGCAGTCAGGCATGGTGAGGCTCAGGATGCTGCAGTCAGGTGCATGAGGCTCAGGATGCTGCAGTCAAGTGCATGAGGCTCAGGATGCTGCAGTCAGGTGCATGAGGCTCAGGATGCTGCAGTCAGGTGCATGAGGCTCAGGATGCTGCAGTCAGGCACATCAAGGCTCAGGATGCTGCAGTCAGGCACATCAAGGCTCAGGATGCTGCAGTCAGGTGCATGAGGCTCAGGATGCTGCAGTCAGGCATGGTGAGGCTCAGGATGCTGCAGTCAGGTGCATGAGGCTCAGGATGCTGCAGTCAGGTGCATGAGGCTCAGGATGCTGCAGTCAGGTGCATGAGGCTCAGGATGCTGCAGTCAGGTGCATGAGGCTCAGGATGCTGCAGTCAGGTGCATGAGGCTCAGGATGCTGCAGTCAGGTGCATGAGGCTCAGGATGTTGCAGTCAGGCATGGTGAGGCTCAGGATGCTGCAGTCAGGTGCATGAGGCTCAGGATGCTGCAGTCAGGTGCATGAGGCTCAGGATGCTGCAGTCAGGCATGGTGAGGCTCAGGATGCTGCAGTCAGGCATGGTGAGGCTCAGGATGCTGCAGTCAGGTGCATGAGGCTCAGGATGCTGCAGTCAGGTGCATGAGGCTCAGGATGCTGCAGTCAGGCATGGTGAGGCTCAGGTGGCTTCGTTTCAGGCACTTGGAGGCCCAGAATGCTGCAGCTCAGGGGCAAACAGCGTCTTGTGTTGAATGCTCCGAGTATGTGGGGGAGGGAAAAACTCCCACCACCCCAGGGGCTGCTTTGTGAGGGAAATCTTCACATAGACAGTGAGTCTGGCTAGAAACGCAAGGGTGTGCCATGCGTTCCCTGAGCTAGAGAATGAAAGAGGGTGGAAAACAATTCATGGGGACCCCAGTGGGGTGAGAGCTGGCCTTCGCGTCTGGAGGAGAGGGCTGATGAAAGTGGCTCCCTCACGGAGGAAAGGACCTCTGGACACAGAAGGCTGCTAGCCGAGCTCTGGGGACTCGCTGTCTGCCCCCACCCTGGGCGCGCACACACCACAGAACAAATGCTTCCTCCCTCGGCTGAGCACGAGGAGCCGGCTTCCTTGCATAAAGCAGCCTCCCCCGAGTTCCTCCACACAGGCTCTCGGGGCCGCTTGAGTTCACCGCCACCGTTTTCACATGCCGTCTCCATGCAGAACCACAAGCGGCTTGGAGCGCCCTGGCCGTCTCCACCCATGCCAGGCCCAAGGCCGCGGGTCAAGCGCTGCCCATTGCATTTAGACCTGAGACCACCCGTTGGCTTATTGCTCACGGGGGGCATGGGGCATGGCTGTGCACACCGTGATGACTTGGTGGCAAGTCGCTAAGGTGCCACCAGCAGCCGTCCATGAGCGAGGCTCTCCGACTTTCAGGGACCCGGCAAGTAAGCAGAGCTGTGAGTTGGTAGAGCCGCAGCTTGTCCTTGAGGTATGTGCCAAGCTCCTCTTCAGTCATCTGCAGTCCCAAGGGCCTGTTTCCACGGGGAGCCGAGAGGCTGCGGGAAGAGACTAAAGGAAGGACGGCCTGCCGAGCGGCTCGTTCGTAGAAATGGGTCAGTGTCTCGAGGGCCCGCGGGGTGTCTGCTCACGAGCTCCTCACCCAGCAAAGTCTGGTGCTCCTGCTGAGAGCAGACCTCAGCCGCACTCACAGCAGTATCTCTGGAGACCTTCCGCTTCCTCGTTTATTTCTGATCTTTAAAAAAAATGAGGAGAAAAACCGGTTCATGGTGTAGCTGACAGAAAATATGTTATCTGTCGCATTCAGATAGGCCGCCCCCTGTTACTTAGGTTACAAGATCCTATCGCCTAAATAAGGTGAGTCCTGTAGGGGAGATTTCATGGGCTGTGCTGGTTCGCACAGTGAGGCTGCACAGAAATGGGGTGCTATCGCTAGACCAGAGGCTGATGAGTCACCCCGATAGACGCAGAGCTGCTCACTGGAACTCCCGTAAATGGAGTTTGGAGAACAGATTAGCGGCCTGGGTCATGTCTGGGGCGGTTGGCAGGAGTCTACTCAGCGGTGCCCTGGAGCTCACGGGGGTGGAGGGGAAGGGGGACAGTCACGCTGGATCTGTCAGCTGTGCTGTGGGCTGAGACTCCGAAGGCAGGTCGCAGCGATAACCTTCCCGCAGACTAGACTTCCTCTCTGTAAGTGTCGGTATAGCGACAGCAAAGCAGGCCAGTGCAGCGCTGCAGCAGGCAGGAGCAGCATGCACAGAGGCCTCTGGTTCTGAAGCAATGCCTTGGGTCCAGAGAGGCCGTCTACCCAGGGTCGGTGCGTGAAGCCGAGGGTCGTGGCTTGAATGGAGTTGTCACCTGCAGGCTCATGCGGTGTGATCTTTAGTTAGTGTTGATCCTTGGAGAGGAGATGGAGGCTTGCTGGGGGAGGATGCATCACGGGGGGGAGGGGCTTGAGGTGGTACCTGCAGTTGGCCTCTGGCTCTCCCCACCTCGATGGCGATGATGAGGATGGGGACCTGAACTGCCTCCTGCTTCTGCCACCCACCACGATGTAATGGACTGCATCGGTCTCTGGAGCGCAGGCCGATTGCGTCTCCCTTTCTCCACCTAACTGCCTTGATGGAGTGTGAGCTTTGTCTCACGGCAACAGAGAAGAGAGAGCGCGGCACTGAGCTTCCAAGGAGACGGGCGTGGCTCGCCGAGGACCGCGGCGACCAAACCTCTCATGCTGATGCTGAACCTGAGTCTGCATTGTGGGTGTCTGTGAGCCAAGGGCTTTGTGTGTGTGGGAGGCTGGCTGCTCTTAGAGCCTGCTCCTTTTGCAGCGACCCTCTTAGGGGAGTCTCCTCTGCCCGGTCCACCCTGGCTCCCCCATGTGTGGCCTGAACTCACCCTCCCTGGCTTTCCACCCCTTGAAGGTCAGCATCTTCTCCAGTCTGCCCGTGACTGCCCAGCACTGCGGGTGTTGTCCCAAGACGCGGAGGGTCATCTGCGTCTAACCGAAGGCGCGGCCTTGGAATACCAGAAGGCGTGGCTGAAGCCGTCCTGCCCTGAGCCACGTTCCTGTGAGTTCTGATTTCATTCGGGCTTCTGACAGTGCAGACCACGATTCCCACCTGCTGGGTTGTCATGGAGACTAGGCTCCCCGTTGCCTGTCAGTCAGAGCGGGACCAGGGGTCCTTCACCAACCTTGGATCCCCGCGCCTCTCTAGCTGCTGTCCACGGAAAGCAGCTTTGAGCTCCCCAGCCACTCACACCCACCACACACAGCCTCAGCAGCACGCTTCCCGGGAGGGGGCTCTGAGCCTCTCGCCTGGCGTCAGTGATCTGAATGGCATTGGGGTGTGCCATGGGGCGGCGCTTGGGGTACACTGTGGTGAAGAGCATGGTTTGTTATAATTGGAGGACATTCTGAGAAATGGAAAGCTTCAGAGGTCTGAGGATTGAGAGGGGAAGAGCCTTTCCGCACCGTTGTTGTGGATCTGTGTAAACTATACACGACCAGAGAATACAAATGAGTAGCGCAGCGGACGCTACCACGTGCCGGGCCGCAAGCTCGGCTGGCTGCTGTGGGTCGGTATTTAGTCATCAGGTCTTTTCTTTTCCTTCTGTCCACATGTGAGGAAACCGAAGGTCGAGGGGGCGGGCAGCTTGCTTGTCACACCCAAAGCACCTGGGGTCGAAGGAACTGTGTAAGACGGACCCCCCCATCCTCCCCCTCCCCCGTGCCTCCAGCCCTTGCATGCTCTCTACTTTCAGGCTGTCAAGGCAGTACATGGAAACCGTGTGCATTTTAGAGGGTTTGTGCTTTTCTACTTCACTAATTTGGGTGTGAAATGAAACTAAGCCGTATTTGTGCTTTCGCTGTGGGGTCCACCCTCTCTCTCAGTGCCAGATTTTATTTTATCTTTATGTTAGCTTTTATTTTCCCGTGTTGAGTTTTTCATTCTGTTCAATCCATTTTTCTGGCTGTTTCTGACATGCTGTCATTTCTCATGTCAGAGCCGAAGGTGAAGCAGGTGAGACTCACCCACGTCGAGCCCTCCGTTCTAGCGGGTCCATCGCTGAACACAGCGTGTGAGACCTGAGGCTCAGGCCCGACGGTCATCTCGTTCTGAAAGACAACACCTCCACGCGGGCACCCTGCGCACAGCAGAGGCCACCTGCACACGTGGTGACCTACCACCCAGGGTCACTCAGTGAGGAACAGACCTGAACTAGAGATTTGTTTGCACAGTCGCTGTGCCATGTGGCCTTCCACGCGTGCATCCTTCCATGTATGTGGCCTTCCACGCGTGCATCCTTCCATGTATGTGGCCTTCCACGCGTGCATCCTTCCATGTATGTGGCCTTCCACGCGTGCATCCTTCCATGTGTGTGGCCTTCCACGCGTGCATCCTTCCATGTGTGTGGCCTTCCACACATGCATCCTTCCATGTATGTGGCCTTCCACACGTGCATCCTTCCATGTATGTGGCCTTCCACATGTGTATCCTTCCATGTATGTGGCCTTCCACACATGCATCCTTCCATGCGTGCATCTTTCCATGCATGCATTCTTCCATGCACGTGGCCTTCCAACACGTGCTTCCTTCCACACGTGCATCCTTCCAATTGTGCATCCTTCCATGCATGCATGCATGCGGCCTTCCATGCATGCATCCTTCCACGCGTGCATCCTTCCATGCGTGCATCCTTCCACGTGTGCATCCGTCCATGTTTGCATCCTTCCATGCATGTGGTCTTCCATGCACGCAGCCTCCATGCATGTGGCCTTCCATGCGTGCATCCTTCCATGCGTCCTTCTGAAAATCTGCGGACGGTGCTCAGCTCTGTGTGTCCCACTGGCTTCCTTCCCTGTCTGTACAGTTGGTCTTTGTGGCCTGCGACCTCAGCCACCCTTGGGCTCATGTCTGTCCACCATGTCTGTGCTTCTTCCTCCGACTCTTCCAGGTTGCCAGCTTCTCCACCTTCGGAGCTGCTGTGCTCTGACTAGAAGGCCCAGAAGCACCTGGCGCCTTCCTTCCCTTCAGTCTGTGTCTGCTTATGGCCTTTGTCCGGCAGAACGTGACCACGGACCATCGTTTATGCTGCTCTGCGCTGAGAAGTCCTGCTCCAATCCCACCTCCCCTGAGACCCGGGTCTCTTTCCCACCCTTAGTCCTCCCAGGGGTACCTCTGAGGGCTCGGTGCCGCGCCGCCCTCTTTTGAAGGTCCCAGGAGGCCTGTGTTCAGATCACCCCTTTGCACGCCTGGGTGTCGCAACCCCTAGAGTTTGCCTGGAGCTGAGACTTGGAGCCAGTGACTCGTTCATGGTCTTCGACCTCTGGCATCTTGGTTCCGAAGCCCGTTCTGGGAAGGCAGACCTCACGCTGCCCGCCAGCTGTCCATGCATGCGTGTCCACGCAGCCGGGATTGTGCTGAGCCTGGCCTGAGGTCAGAGCGGCAGGTGGAGGCTGCGGCTCAGTGAGCAGGTGCTGTCCTGGCTGTCCTGGCATGCACGACGCTCCCGGTCCATCCTCAGCGCTGCGTAAACATGGCATGGTAGCGCGTGGCTCCCATCCTAGCACGTACGCAGATGGCGGCAGGAAGGTTCAAAGTTCAAGGTCAGTATCAGCTACATGGTGAGTCTGAGGCCACCCTGGAACACACAAGACAATGTATTTCAAATAAGTTAGCATGTATTTGTGAGTGAATTGCGCAATAGGTAAACACCACAGGTGTGGATGAGAACACAGGTGTAGGCTTGGTGAGCTCTTCTGAGACCACGGCGGCGGCAGCAGAGCCTTCTCTGTGCACAACGTCCTCCACAGCGGGACGCAGTTCTCGCCGCCACTGTGTTGCTGGCGCTCTGTTGCTCTGCCGCTGATCTGCTGTAGGGTCTGAGTGGGCAGTTGCTCAGCAGAGTGAGAGCTGTGTTTCTGCCCAGCCACCTTCCTGTCCAGCGGGATGCCAGGGAGCTCAGCTGGTGGCTTGCTGGTGTCTAGGAAATTGCCCCAGAACTCCTTGGAGACACACCTTGGAGACAGAATTTGATTGGTGGTCCTCTCTGCTCAGAAGCAGAAGCGTGAAAGGCTATGTCCGTAAGTTCCAGAACTGCGTGGACTGCCCAGAGGCTGGGAGCCCCGTGTATTCTGGCCATGTCTTACAGTTTCTGAGAAATGCTAATGAGATTACACGAGTTCATGTTGGCCTTCAGGTAGCTCCGTGGTCCCCACCACAAGGGCTGAATGTGATTGTCCGATGGCTGGAGAGCTGTAGAACGGCAGCCACGTGGCCTCAGATCTCTCTTATTGGTGGACATTGCGTCAGCTTTGGTTTCTCCTGGGTTGCCACCATCACAGAGAAAGCGTTTTAACAGGCTCGTTGCAGATAAAGGATGGAAGAGCAAATGAATGCATGAAGTTGAATGAGTCAATCATATTTGACAGGACTACTCTCTGACCATGTGTCACGAGGCTCATCACTTCCACAAGGAAGCTTATGGGGTTGCCCTGCCCACAGCCCCTATGAGGAGGAAGTGGACCCCAGTAGATTTCTAGACATTAAAGCTTTGCGTACTAAATACCTCTTTCTCTCTCTCTCTCTCTCTCTCTCTCTCTCTCTCTCTGTCTCTCTCTCTCTCTTTCTTTCTCTCTCTCTCTCTCAGTCTTTCTCGACTCTCCTGAGTGTGCTTGGCTGTGGCGTCCCTTAGTTACGTGACCTGGTTGGGTTCCCTGCTGCATAGATCTCTTGGTGGAGAAGGCTGGACTGTTCCCACAGTCAGAGACCACGGAAACCACATGAGCCCAGCCGATAAGCCACGCGGCACCGTCAAAGCATCTCTGGAGGTGAAGTCACTTTTGCAAGGGAAGTGTGACAAATCTATTTTCCATTAGGCAAGCGAGCTGTGTGATTTGTCTTCCTCCTGCAGTCCAGGGCAGATCTGCGGACCAACCTAATGGATGTGCAGATGGAGGCTGGAGTGGCCACGTGGATCGCAGGGCTCTGCGCCTCAGCGGGAGAACTGTCTGAGCTTAATATGTAATCGTGAGTGGAAGCTGGCAGAGCTGTAACGACTTCACACCAGAGGCAGAGATGGAATCGGGGTTCTGTCTCAGCGCTTACAACCTGGGGGGAGACAAGCCATGAAGAGGACCCGCCTTGCTCAGGGGGCTTTTCCAAGCACCACGGTGACCGGAGCAGGTTCTGCGCAGGGGCCGTCCGTCGCCTGCTGGCAGTCCGTCTTCTGGTCTGGCCAGTCGCTCTCCTTCCGGCCCGACTTTGAGTTCTTCCTGCCGGAGCCTGTCAGATTCAAACCCAGCTCTCTGGCCTGAGTGTGTGGTTCCCTTCCTGGGCCTCGCCTTCCTTCCGTAGGCGGAGACCACTGGGAGCCAACGATGTCGCGCTGCAAGTGGTCGACAGCGTGGTGTTCCCAGGCGCATTCCAGCTTCCAGGATGTTTCCTGGCTCCTGTGTACTGGACCTCCTGTGTGAGCACGAGCCAGATGGCATCCCCACAAACCCTGACATCACAGAAACCTCTCTTTCTGATTAATTAGTTTCCATTTGTACGTCTCACCTCACACGCTTTCAAGCTCCTTTTGATCTTGCAGTTCTGGTCTCCAAAGCCTTCCCACCTCCAGTCTCTCATGCGCCTTTGTTTCCTGCAGTGTTCCCCAGACCAGAGCGGAGACCTCGGCGAGGCGCGTGTTGCTTGCCACCACAGAGCACGATCCATTTCTTTTTCGCCTCCCTGGGCCCACCCAGAATGCACTGCAAGATCACACAAGCCAATTTGGAGAATAAAGAGCTTTTGGAGTCTAAGAGAACAATGACTACCAAGGAAAAAGAAGGGAATATTCTGGACAAAAATTGCAGCCCTGACACATTGCCCTGAAGGCCTGGAAAAAGTGTGTTCTTCTTTCCGGACGCACTTGTGTGCCTGCTGCCTGTGACAGGTGTGTGCATGTGTTCTCGGATGCTGGTGTGTGCATGTCTTGTTCCCGGACCCTGGGGCCCAGGAGGACCGAGGCACGTGGAAAGGGTGGGTTCATGGCGCTTGTGGAGGACCAGGAACATGCCCGACGGGAACGGGGAGTGGCCGCAACGTCCAGGCTTCACTTGGAACAAGAGCAATCGAGATGAGAGGCAGACGAGGAAGCGTGGGAAACTGGTCAGGGAAGCCCCGAAGGAAACATGATGCCACGTGGGCCCCCAGCCCTCGGCGTGCTCAGCTGTAACGCAAGGCCCGGGACGAGGGAAGAGACTGGAGGGAGCAGAGCTAAATCGCCCGGGTTCCCTCGTGGCTGGCGTGAGGCAGACGTGTGTGCCATGACTCTCCTGGGCCACGCTTCTGTGCAGCCTGAACATCCTCTGTCGTGCTTCTGTGCACCACGACTTGCAGGGGCTGTGACTTCCATGTGCTGTGGTTTCCTTGCACCACGACTTCTGCACACCCTGACTTCTGTGCACTGGCTGCCTTACATCATGACTTCTGCACGTCATGTCGTCCTCTGCCTCTGTGCATGATTTCCACAAATCACAGCTCTGCCAATCACGGCTCCCGAATGGACGGCTTCCATGGCGGCCTCAGGACCTGGGTGAGTCGTGGCCTGGATGCTGACACATTCTGACGTCATCCCCAAGAGATGGCTTCAGTTGCACTGAAGACAAACTTGCAGAGAATGACATTTAGATGGCAGGTGTTCATTCCTTGTCCCACCCTGTCCCCCCTCCTTCGTCTCGATGCTCAGTGATCTCGGAGGAAAGGGTTGATTAGCCGAGTAGGATCATTGCCTGTCCCTCTCAGTGTAGGCCATGCCTGCACTTTGTTCTGGGCACAGCGGACTTTAGCTTCGCTTTGACTTTGGCCTGCCTGGCTCCAAACCCCAGACCCTTCTCTCCCGTGGGCCACCAGGGTATCAGCCCCGCGGCATCTCCCCTCTGTGCCCGTGCTTCGGGGCTGGCCCTCCACTGTTACCACTCGTCTGCCATGAGCCCCATCTGTGGATCTGATGCACGGCATCGCCATGGCGAGCCAGTCGGCAGATGCCAGTGCTGGGGATGCCAGTGCCCCTCTTCGGAGGCGCCAGCTCTGATGATGGAGCACTGATGCCATCAGTGTGTTGGTCAGAACTGCTTCGATGGCACCCGTGCCAAGGTCTGAAGCCTCGCTTCGCTCGGGGTCAGAATTCTTCGTGGGGTCACTCTAGCTGAGTGGCTTCTTGGCTGCATGCCCCCCGGCAATCTCTCCCTACCCCTCTCTTCTCCCTTCCTCTCCCTCCCTCCCTTATGCTCCTTCATCTGTAGAATAAGGATAGTGGTAAAGCTTCAGTGAGAATACAATCAGAAGCTTAGTAGAAGGGGGACAGGGGTAGGGCCAGTGCTTGGGGAAGAGCAGGGGTCAGTGCTTGGTGGAAGAGCAGGGGGGTCAGTGCTTGGTGGAAGAACAGGGGGTCAGTGCTTGGTGGAAGAGCAGGGGGGTCAGTGCTTGGTGGAAGAACAGGGGTAGAGCCAGTGCTTGGTGGAAGAGCAGGGGCGTCAGTGCTTGGTGGAAGAACTGAGGGGGTCAGTGCTTGGTGGAAGAACAGGGGGTCAGTGCTTGGTGGAAGAACAGGGGGTCAGTGCTTGATGGAAGAACAGGGGGTCAGTGCTTGGTGGAAGAACAGGGGGTCAGTGCTTGGTGGAAGAACTGAGGGGGTCAGTGCTTGGTGGAAGAACTGAGGGGGTCAGTGCTTGGTGGAAGAACGGAGGGGGGCGGTCAGTGCATAGTGGGAGAATGGAGGCCGGGCCAGCTAACTGTACCGTCAGTGATATAAGCAATGTGGAATCTGCCCTCAAGGACCTGAGGTTGCAGGTAAATGTTAACCTTTGAACCATCAGGTGAGGGTGGAGCACAGGGAGGAGCAGAGATGCACAGAACTGGGGCGCTCAGGGAAGGCATCCTAAGGGAACACCCCCACTGGACCAACTGGGCTCAGCAGACCACGAGGAAGGGGGCCCTGCGTGGAGGTCTTGGGTACTATAGTGGTTAACTTTAACTGTCAACTTGACCAGATTTAGAATCACTACGAAACACATTTCTGGGTGTGTCTGTGAGGAACCTTCTGGACTGGGCTGGTTACTGGAGGCGGGGAGACCTATGCGATGTGAGTGACACGGTCCACGGCTGGGGCACAAGGAGAAAGCAAGGGAAGCAGCCGCATTCATCTCGGCTTCCGCGCTGGAGACAGGCGCCGCCTCACGCTCCTGCCCTGGGGGCTGCGCCGTCACCCCTGAGCCACTGCCGAGGGGGCTGCGCTGTCACCCCTGAGCCACTGCCGAGGGGGCTGCGCCGTCACCCCTGCGCCACTGCCGTGGGGGCTGCACCGTCACCCTACCAGCCAAAGTAAATCTTGCCTTAGATGGCTTTTGTCCAGGCTTTTATTACAGCGCTAATAAAGAACTCACACAGGCAGGGCTAGCGACCCCCCCCCCACCTACCCAACCCCTCTCCCCACCTGCTCCATCTTACCACCTCCACCTACCCCATTCCATCTCCACTCAGCCACCCCACTTCGTCCAGGGAGAGGGGCACCCAGAGTCCACCCTCTAGCCAGGACTTCCCCAGACCTGGTATTGGGAGGTCCCCCAAGGCCATAGTAGGATTAGATGCAAATGGGTTTTTTAAAACTCCGCGTAAACGCTGCATGTGCTACAGGAGGATAAAAGTCTTTTTCTTCAAGAAGCCTTTGCTGCGGTGAAGACCCTGGGGAAGTGGGATTCAAGCTGCCCACGGGGAACGCACCGTCCTTTCTTCTCCCACCCACTGCTTGGGTTCACCGGGCTGAGTCCTACGGCCCTTTCCACCCACTGCCTCCTGCACGGAAACGCGTGTGGCCGGGACATTGCCATGAGACGTCGCCTTGCACACCGGAGTCTTGGTTTTGAGGCAAGGGGCTCCGTGCTGTGGTCACGTGTCCGAAGAAGGAGACGGTATTGTCGCCCCCCTCCCGGTACCCCATGGACTCAGGGACTGAGGAAGGCTTTGGCTCCTGACCTGCCTGCAGAGAGCTCTACCCTGCGACCAGGTCACCAGGTCTCTCTGGGCCGAGACTCATAAATCTTAGACTTGCCATGGGGCTTCGAGGGGAGGAAGGGGGGCAGAGTCCACAGGGGCAAGGTGGGTTGCGGAGCTCTAAGGGGATGGCTGGCTGGGCGTGGGGGGTGACCAATGAGAACCTGCTGTGATGAGGGAGCTGGGTGGGCGGGGCCTGGGCCAATGTGGACGTTGTCGGCAGCTGGTGTTGGCCGCCGGCTGCTGTCCAGCCTTTCAGTCAGGTCTGGAACGAGCTGCTCCAATGAGTGCTGACCCATTGAGTCAGATCGTGACCAGCCCTAGCTGCAGACAGCGGTAGCAAAGCCGTGTGCTCTAAGTCTGGGTTTTTTTTCTTACAACAATTCACAGAAGTTAAGTGTGCTGTTTAGGAGTAACCCCTTTATTTTAAGGGGTGTGTGAATGGGACCAAATTGAGAGGTGCCCAAGGCAAGGTCTGAGAGGGAGCAGAGCCTCCATCTTCTCTGGGTGTACCGACCCCAGCCCCTGCGTGCAACCCCCCAGCTCCTGCATGGGATCCCAGCCTCTGCGTGGGACCCCCAGCTCCTGCATGGGATCCCAGCCCCTGCGTGGGACCCCCAGCTCCTGCATGGGATCCCAGCCCCTGCGTGGGACCCCCCAGCTCCTGCATGGGATCCCAGCCCCTGCGTGGGACCCCCAGCCGCTGCGTGCAATCCCCCAACTCCTGCATGAGACCCCAGCCCGGACGTGGGACCTCCCCCAGCTCCTGCATGGGACCCCCCCCAGCTCTTGCATGTGATCAGCACGAGAAAACTTCCTAAAACGTCCAAGTTGCAGGACTTCCCTGTGGTCCTGTTGCTCAGATGTGACTGATAATTTTCGGTTTGGTCCCTTGGAGGGGCTATTGACATGGGTTCCCTCCTTTCCATCACTGGGCTTCTCTCTCCACACGGGCTCTTCTCCCCCTTTTCCACTCTGTCACCTCATTAGCATAAGCGTGTGTGAGGGAGCTCATGATGCATAATGAAAGGCACCTCTGTCACTCGGAATTCCAAGCATGCAGGAGCTGTGTGCCAAGCACCAGGCGACAGGAACA